>CALYKY020000134.1:0-12645 GCA_944739405.2 Euclidia mi
CGTGGCGTTGCTCCTGAATTTGGTAATAACAATTACAATATTTGTTTAGACTAGTCAGTTCACTTTTTTATCATGTTTCCATATTTGTATTTTATTTGCTCTTATACTATTCTCCAGGCCATTCTTATATGCAACTTTAGAACATTAAATTTCCACAATCGTGTTTGGACCTATTAATCCATCTGGCGTGGCACCAATAATCGAATAATCCACAAGGCTCGATTTTTACATTTTCTTGCTTCGCCAGTTGTTGCAAAGCCAGTTGTTTATTTTAGATTCCATGCGCAACTGATTTTACATTGCAAATATTTTATTTGTACAAAATATTTTTTACTAAGTTGGCTTTACTGCTGTTATCTCTTCTTTTTACCACTATACAAAAATTTCTATCTGCCAACATATTCTTACGCAATTCGAACCAGTCACTGCTATCCCTCTTGTAATTTTTGCTTATCACTACGGAATTTGAGTCAAATTTGTTAAAAAAATTGTTTGGCATTTCTTGGCTAGCTCTCGAACAGATCGTGTCAGGAATGACTGAAGTCAAATGTGTGTAAGACGTTGTAGAACTGTTATCTTTAACTTCACTGTAATTACAATAATGATAATTAGTTACGTACTTTATTATTAAAAAAATACTATATCTTGTGTTATAGCAAACAGAGAAGTCACCTTCTTACTTATAAATGATTGATTTTAGAAATGAAAAAGATATTAGATGTACTGAAACATACCTAATAGTTTATGAATAATCAAAGTTTTACCCGATGTACCTAAAAAGGTTTATGTTCAAAACACAATAATACAACATTCGTTACCGCTTGTGTGAGGATTGCGGAGCGCCATTTTAGCGCTGTCATCATTATTGTTCACCGTGGCGGCATCTTAGCGCTCCAGGCGCTCTGACAAGCTAATGAATTTGAAATATAGGTACATCAAATGATTCGATTTTATGTTATTACTCTTTCAAAAATTGAAAACTGTGGCAGCTATGTATTGTGAGAATAATTTATATAATTATATTATGCATAATCGATAATATATAAGTAACATAGTTAGTTATAAAAGACTCTTATGAAAATAATTTGTGTAAAAATGTTACACATTTCATAATCACTTGGCCATGGATGAATTTCTATTTTATTACGACGCTTTCTTGTACAAATCCTTCGTAGAACGTCATTTCTCTAATTGTCCATATTTTATTCTTCTAATTATATATTTATAAGCACAGAAACAATAACACATTAAACGCAACAAGAGTATAAACTTAGGTCCTAATTATATGTGCCCATAGTTACATGAAGAGCCTATTTGATTCAAAGTATTCAGTCCATAACATAAAACATGAAATTACGAACTCAAATCGGCGTATTATAATAACAAACAGGTTTACGTAAAATTTCGTGCAGCGGAGACGCGAGCGACATGACCTATCTCTCACAGGGCTCATAGCCGAATGATGAGGTCTGGGCGGGGCGTAAACTAGCAACTGACACTCAGTACACCACTTATGCTAATAAGGTTTAAATTACTGAAGCGTTTGATATTGATGGGATCTACCGAGCGTCAAAATCATAGGCGTTTGGCAGACTTTATTTAATTTTACAAAATATACAGGTATAATATGAAAATAAATAGGGTAATTCTTTAGTTCATTAGATTTCCTACAATATTATCAAAAAAAATACGACAGCTTACGATCAAAATATTGCAAACAGTGAGACGAAAGATTATTTTCTGCCTCAATTTTGTGATTTTTTTACCGTGATTCTATTTTACGTACATGAAAAATTCTTTCAAAAGTCTTTTGTTCAGACTTTTGAATTTAAGCTCTAATTTTTGCTAGTTTGTAATATGTACCGTTATGGCTAGATGCGCGACGAAAAATTAGGAGTTTCACGGCTTCTGAGGTATAACAGCGCCTTAAAAATAAAATACGCTTTCATTTTTTTTTAGGGTGAGCACAGATAGATTCTTCCGAATAAGCTTATGGGGAACGTACTGTCGAACAACTTCTCGCTCGACCACTATAACGGCCCTGTCACGACCTTGCCGCTCTGAGCGGCGGCTTAGCGCGGGGCGGCGAGCGGTAAGATCAAATGTATGAAGACGTTCGAAGCACGCCACGAGCCGCCGCGCACAGCGATAACGCGCGCGTTTTTTTTGGCGCGAATGGCTGCGCGGCGAGCGGCGCGGCGGGCGGTGCGGCGAGCGGCGGGAACAAATGTACTGCGACCGAGTCCGACGCCACGACTCCGAGCGGCACAGACAGCGTTACGCGAGGGACGAACTAGGCGGTTAAACTATTTGTTAAATATTTTGTGGCGGTAATGAATACGGAGACATTTAAAGTCGAAATTTTAAAACGGTCGCGTGTATGGATAGCAACACATCCGCTGTATAAATACAAAAATGTTAATAAAACGTTGCGAGATGTAATAAAACAATGTTTTACAGAATGTAATGGTAGGTTTTAATATAAATCGCAAACATTAAAACATTGTTTAATGTACATATGTACCTATTTAGGTACAGACACAGCTACCACGGTAATAATAGCTACTATGAAAGTTGATAGGTGATTTACCTACCTACTTAACGTAATCTACGTTGTGTAGGTACCTATTCAACGCCTCATTAATTGCGAATATGCATTATTCCTTTGATATAAAATACTTGTAAGAAATGAAGATCCAATGTCGACAATTTTGTAGGTAAGTATACCGTATAGTTACACAAAGATATTTTGGTTATCGCCATATTTATGGGTAACTCCGTCGGCCCAAATACGTCCACATTTGCCGCTGCGTTTACCGCTGCTGTAGGGTCGTGGCGTGCACGACGCTCTGCCGCGCCGCCCGCCGCGACGCGCGCCGCTTAGACCGATCTCGTGAACAGGCCCTAAGGGCGAGAATCGCTCAGCAAGAGATTGTCGCTTACAGTGCTACTTTACATCTATGAGCAAGCCAAGGGATGTTTTTTTTAAACTGGTGCAGCGCCGACTTGTTTGATTGTACTTTATCATACGAAGAACGTGTCCGTGAGTTTCCTGGTTCTGTTTCGGTTGAGTTCGAAAAAATCTGGCAACCAGATGCCAGATTTTTTGAGAACCGTATTATCAGGTCTCAGAGGCCAAAAGACCGTCTTTTGACCTCTGAGACCTGATAATATCTTGAGGAATGGTGATGAACAGAATTGAAAATTAATTCTTCTTCTTCTTCTAAGGTTAGCAATATTTTTACTTATTCTCCTTACCATCAGAAAGTATAGTGTTTAAATCTCTACAGCCTTTCGAAGTGCATTGCTAGACTTAAGTCTCTCCTTATTTGACTTACAGCAACACTGTGAGCATGGGCATCGCCAAGGAGGGGTAGGTGGGGGGCAGCAGTCGAAAATCCCTACAATTTGTACTTTTCTCAATACTTTTCTCATTTTCCATATCAACCCTGGCTGGCGGCTATCGGCTGGCGTACTTGTCCCTCCCCCCCTCTAGACGATCGGCTGGCGACGCCCTTGACTGTGAGGTCTGTGAGTCAATAGGAGGATTGAGCCTACTATACCATGCCGACCAGACGGATTGGTACAGAATTTGATGATACCTTTTCCGTCTCTTCGCAAAGATTATATTTGCTTCGTGTACTTTCCTTGCGCCTATCGCCTCTTACGTCGCTGTCTACTTATTTATTGTAAAGTACATAAAATGTGTTACAAAAGAAGAAAATGTCGTGCCAATATTAATTATTCGGTTCCTTGTTGATAAGTTTGAACTTTGCCGCCAAGTTCGAGTCGTGTCGAGCAAAACTGTTATTAAGTTTTCCTGTTGGGAAATTATTAGCACTATGGAGTCTGGAAACTTGGCTAGTAAACTTGCATATCAAAGCTGCTGCTGTTTCTTGAACAGAAAACTTATGAAAAACCATTTTGTCTTTGAGTCGACAGTATTGTGAGTTAAAAAGTTATAATTATATTTTATACTGAGCAAATTCACACGCAGTTATCTGATCCCAAACGATTGTGGTAACCAGATAACTGATATGAGACTCATATACCCAAATACACAACAATCGTGCTCATTACAAATAGATCTGGGCCTCAAGTCTGCTATTACAATAGTGCCATAATGGTCTGTCACTGATTTCATAATAGTTGATTTTGTCAAGTTTGGTAATCTTATCTTATACTAATATATAAAGATGAAGAGTGTATTTGTTTGTTTGGTTGGACGCGCTAATCTCAGGAACTACTGGTCCAATTTGAAAAATTCCTTCAGTGTTAGATAGCTCATTTATCGAGGAAGGCTATAGGCTATATAACATCATCTATGAGCTACGGGAGCGGAGCAGTAGCCTTAAATAACGCGGGTGTAACCGCGGGCATCTTCTAGTCTACTAATATAATGGCATCATTATGACTTTACAGTGGTCAAGCACTGACACTACATTGAAAGAAATTGCATAGATTGGTTATCTCGTCACTCCTCGGTGAGAATCGAAATCTCACCGCAGTAGTCAGTCACAAGCCAAAATAATTCACAACAAATTAAAATCTTATCAATCTCAATATCTTCTTGGGTTTAAGCGAATATTACATATTGAAATTAAACTACAGTTTACAGATTTTATCGCGTTTTATTGCTTTCACTTTGTTATTTAAACCGAATGATCTAGAACAACATTTTAAATTTATTACTAGCCGACGTTTCGAGTTCTTTACAGGATTCATGGTCACGGCAGACTGAGGTGATATTTGTCTTATCAATCTTCTTTAAGGGCCTTTCACTGTTAGACTTAAGCCTCTACGTAGTACCACTGTAGGTCAAAAACAAGGATTTTTATCTACTAGACTAGCGTGGTATAACCACGCTCGTCAGACAGGCCGATACAGGAATTGATGAAAAGTTTGCCGGCTCTCCGCAAAAGAAAAAAATTTCTTCGTGTGTTTCCCGTCGTCGCCTCTTACGGCACACACGCCATGGAATGGCGGTAATTTCTATTCTTTATCCGTCACCACACGGACACTCAATCTAGACAGTAAAAAAACGGTCGCGAAACAATAACATATGAAAACAACCCCACCATTGCACGTAAAACGTATGAAAACTTAGATTTTCAATTAAATTCCGAGTCAGAGGTATAAGAGTTCCCGCAAAGTTGGACAGTGCCATACGTCTTGTGGAGGTATGATTCATCCGAGACTACCGACTAGAGGGTGCATGGCATTAAGGGTGCGTCGCCCTCGGTGACTCATCAACACACGGTAATGGATCACTCGCTTATGAGATATATGAGAATTGAATTGGATGTCTAGTTAAAATTAGACGACACTTGCTATGTTTCATGTTTCTCTAAAACTAGCCTTTTATCCTGTCGTAATGTGCAACTTCACAACTGTCATGTTGTATTCATCGTTTTCCCTTTCATGTAATATGTGAAGAGTAAAGTAGTTAGTTTTCTTTATCCATCCGTAATCATCAAACTTCCTCTTTGTTTAAATTTTATGATGTAGGCACCCACTAAGAAAGGAAACCCCCAGAAGAAGCCGATATTTGGCATGTATGTTCTTTGGAGACTGCAGAGGTGCACTAAACAGAGATATCCCGAAATTCTCATGGGATTGGGAAAAAATTAAGTAAAGAAAAGCTGCAGGTGCAGCTGCGGGCTTACTCTAGTAAACTCTAGTCAGTCTATAAAAATTTCAACCTGTACAGTTTATAAGACACAACCCGATGAAAGACGGACAGCTGTGACTAAGTAATAAGATCCCTTAAGTACCCTTCGGGTGCGCAATCCTAAAAATACATCAAATATGAGTTCGGCGCCAAGCAGCAGCTAATCAAATTCATATATGCCAATATGAATATTTAGTTTTTTATGTTGGCAAGAATAGTTCTTTGAATTTTCAAGTTTTGAAACTGAAACATACTGGTAATTATATTAAACCAATAGCATTAAAGAAAGTTGTAGAAATGGAAAAAACTCTTGACTTCTACAATCTAGGGAAAAATGCAATCTTAAAAGTGTGATAGGTACCTCTAAGTTCCAAACTCTAAGTTTAAAAATAACCTCTAAACTCTAAGTTTAAAAATGCTAGATTATTGGTGTATATTATTTTAATCCCTTTTTTTTTCAATGTTTCATGTTGGGTCCAATTTAGTAGTATCAAAAACAAAATACTGAGACACCAACGGCATCCACTCCTTTCTCCGGAGTTATTTGGCGTGTCGAATAAGGGTAGAATCAGGGCGTACCCACAGAGGCCTGAAACCAGGACGCCGGCAATCGGGTCACCTGATATCGTTAGTCACCAACCGCGACTCGGGATAACGCACTGAAACATACGACTCGGACGTGGACATTTATATTTAATTAAATGCTTTAAATATCTATCCCAGTTCACTAATTCACAGTTCAGGAACGCTTATGCTTATCTAGGAGGTAGCTGGCAGAGAAACATTTTTATAATGAGGACTTCTACTCAACGAAATGTAAAATAAATACTCTTCATTTTCAATCTCTGTTAACGCCAGTGGAGGTCGACAATCAGTTGATTCTGGCCTATTTAACAACATTTTTCATCTTAGCCTATCCGCTTATCCTTGTAGGACCCTAGATTATGAAATGAATGTTACAACTGTACATTTTCGTGTGTCCGTATGGATTGAGGAGCCACTTCAGATTTTACAACGAAGCTTGGTCCGTTATTTAGTACGAAGAGAAATAATTTTGTAGGCCAAATGATTAAATTTGTACTAAAGTATTTAAAAAGTTATATCAATGTAAAGGTGGCTCCTCTATCCATACGGACACATTTTCGTATATCTATCTTATTAAAATGTATTCTTCCCTCATTGCGAAGATTGTGGTTACCATGGCTGTATTAAATTTCCGTAAAGACTATGCAGGCTTAAATATACAGCTGCAAATCCTATTATTCACTGCATTATTCATAATTCATGAACAGGTATGAAGCCAGGCAGTGACAGACTCAATTCACCAGAGTCCCACCGCAACCCTTGCCTTGCAGACAATACCTAAATGTCTAATACAGTAGGATACTTTCCTTGAAGCAACTGTTTTGCTGTCTCTTTCTCACAAGGAAGGTGAAAGAGAGACGGAATGAGATTTGCGTCGCAAAAGTTAGCATGTGTAATTCAGTGTTTAGTGCGCAGGTAATAAAGTGTTTATGAGCACCACCGATCATTGTGGGTTGAATTGCTCAGACTTATAGTTGGTTATAAAAATAAACGAATAGGTTTGTTTAACGCGATGCCGTATTAGTCATCAAATCAGTCAAATGTATACCACTTTACTTAGACAATATCTATGTATACACGTATCGTGATATGAGTATGTACTAAAGGTCCTGGAGACAAGAGGCATACGATAAACGTTATCTCTGTTCGCTAAATGCAGAAATGTATGACTGACATAGGCTTTCGATACGTCACGTGGCCAACGAAGAATTGCATAAGTTACCATGGCAACGAAGCGATAGCGATAGCAAAAATGAGAAGCGAATGCCACTTGTCTAGGCCCTCAGAACTATTTCGCTGTACAGTTCTTAGCCCATATGCGAACTGGACTTCATATGAAAGAATCATTATCATTCGCACGAAATCTAAACATTAATTGAACAGTACCTACTTAATATTTTTTTATTCCCTAATCATACAAGTGAATAACATAATTGCTTATTCAACATTTAGTATCTTACAAAGTATAATGTGGCGTGGCTGAGTGGGTAACCTATGGAAAATGTTTCATTTTCTGCTATTTCTCATTTAATGCCACCCTATTGATAAGTCAAAGGTAATTTGGCGTGACATGTTCCAGATGCAGCAGATTAGTTTCGTTAATGATAACATCGACATATTACATAGACATATTACGAATAAGATTTAGGAAATAGATTAAAACTGTTTGTGTCGCATGTCTGAAATAGACAGCGTGTGAGCGTGCTTGCTCTATTCTATAAGACCAGAACGTGTTTGATAGAGATTTAGAGAATTAATAATTATACGCCTAGTTCTTCAAGTAATTTATTTAGAAGTAGAAGGAACGCCTGTGTGTCACACAAGACATTTTTAAATTCGTGAAACAATTCGTCGAAAAGCTTCATGTGAAACCGCGGAACGTTTTATACCGCTGAGGCTTTACTTAATGTGAGAGACGGAATAAACAGATTACGAAATATTGAAATACGGAAATAATCTCTTTAACCGATCTTCCGATCGTCACTCAAAGTAATAGGAATATAAAATTGTGTTACATATTTTTGGATTACGAAGCAATGGCTAAGAGAGTGACTCGATCAAGAGGTCATGAATCACTACATAGTATAAAACAAAGTCAGGGGGCCAATTCTCCTATTTTTATATGACATTGATATTATATTTTGAATGAACTTAGAAGCGGTATTATGTCCTAATGTCATTATCGTATAATTTGAAATAAACAGTTGTCGTTGATACATATTTTGACACTTGTTTCAATTTACGATCTCTTTACAACTGTGTTACAACTTCGTTCAATTATCAGATAATTTAGAAGAATACGCTTTTTGTGACGTCAATATGACACAGACATGATATCGAAACTATATTTATTTAGTAGGATTGAGCCCCTGCCTTCTGTCTGTCTGTCCCTATGTATGCGTAAATCTTTAAAACTACGCAACGGATTTTAATGCGTTTTTTTTAATAGATAGAATGATTCAAGAGAAAGTTTTATATGTAAGTATAATACATATATGGCAGTACGAAGTTCGCCGGGTCGGCTAGTTTTAAATAATGCGACGAATAACACTATTGTTGTGCATCCTTTTCTGAAATAATCATTTAGATTGTTTGAAGGGATAGAATAGTGACATGAAGTTACAAGAATGTTGTCAAGAATATCAGTTATTTCTTATCAACTTTGCTGGTACATATGGGTGGGGGATTTTTAAATGACTGTCAAAAGCAATGCATCTTGGAAAAGTTGCTACGTAACTTAAGTCGTTATAAATACACAATTTTACTGACGCTTCCGAAGGTATTCACCAAAAATATAGCACAATAATTGCAGTATAATATTTCTTCTGCACTATAAACAATGCACTTACCAAAACTCAACCGCATTTTAGTCTGAAGAACATTAAACTGTTAAGTATATTCGGTGCATTTCAAAGTATTACAAGCTTCCGTATGTCATAACTCTTCTAAACAGCCGTAACACTGGCTAGCATTTCAAATTATGTAGAGTAGCCTTACTCAAGCAGACTGAAAGTTGTTTTAAGGCAGGTTTACAACGTGCGGTAATGCATGCCGCGCTTTAACAGCCTTAAAGTTCCTAGATGCAAAGGCAGTTTTACAACAGGGGAAATAATGCAATGTTATGTTTCGGAATTTTGATTTCATTTGCATAAATAGTGGGAATTTATTGTGCAGAAGGTCAAATTGTTATACTGAAAGTCTTGATACTTACCATGCAATGTATGATTACAGGAGCTGAGAAATCACTGCTTAACCGTAACTGTGTAAAAGTTTTAAGTATATTCATTAATTTATATTACGTTCCCGTAAGTCATAATTCTTACCCGACAGTCATAATACGCTGAACCATTTAATTTATTGAAACGGTGGGACACAACCAGACTGGAAGTTCCTGGTCGCAAAGGCAGGTTCACAATGGTGAGAAAAACGTTGTGTAAAAAAAAATGTTGTAACCTTTGTACCTTTTCAGTGCAAATGTCGTAACTTGTATCTAAATAAGTGTTATTAACATATTTATACATACGCGGGCATGAATGTTTATTTGGTTTTTCCTTTTAAATTTTACTACCACTTTAATGTAACAACGGGTAAAAAAATTATTGAATAATAAGCTGCGCTACGTAGTACCACCATGGAATATAGCTAACCCTTCGGGTTGCGGAGGTCAGACCAGACGGCAGTCGCTCTGTGAAAAGTTGATATTCTGTCATATTTGGTTAGATAGCTAGTAAGCGGACCTCGGGCTCCAAGGCGTGTTAGTCTTGGATGCAACCGGGATAACGCTAGGGCGATGATGATGATGGTGATGAATAAGCTACTCTACGTAGTAATATTTATGTAACATCTTTGTATCCCGTTATTATTTGAAAGTATAAATAAAATAACTTACGTTTCGATCGACGTTTCGGCATAGGTTACACCAGTCGTGGTCACCAGATGACTGAATTCTAGATGTTTCATTTTAGGTACTAACAAACTCAGACAAATAGTGGTTTGTAACGAATACTTTTAAACTTACGCGACTTCTTACAGTAATTAATTTTCCTTTACTGTTCTGTAGTTGATTGACAATTTAAACAAATTCATCCAAGCCCTTCAGTTGCCAGTAATGGTCCATAAAGAGAAACTCATTTTAATGTTGTACATTTTTTGAAAGTAACTTTAGAAATTCTTGTTTAACCCTAGGATACTAATCATCGCCTGAGAGGCCGCGTTCGGTTGATTTTAAAGAATAATTTTAAATTACGTCTATGTATCGCGGCGTGCGTTCGTGCCAATATAGTGCACCCCACGACACGGTGGATAGTGGTCATGGGTTCTGCGGGAAATACTCAGGTATCGAGTTATTGACCTCACGTTCGCCTGGGAGGCGATCATTAGTATTAACGGTAAGTTTTTTACTAATGTCGTTTCTTAGCTTATTGCAATTATCTCTTTATTTATTTGTAACAATAAGTTTGATTTAAGTAAGAATTGATAATTTTGTCTCGTAGATGAATCTCAACGAGAACCAGATAACAAACTATTTGGAAAACAAAGAATCGGACAGTGAAACTGAGGATTACGATTCAGACGACAGTGTGGTTGATCCTACTCTCTTATCCTCGTGCCAGCTTGAAGATGATTCCCAAAATTTTGCGCCGAACAATCTTAATATATTACTGGAACATCTCAAATACAAGCAAGCACAAGCACCGAGTTAGAAGCTGCTCTACAGACCCAATCTCTAAACCCGATCTCTAAACTGCTATAATTGTGATAGAAAATATAGGCTGATTTTAATTTACTCTCAAGCCAAATATCTTATAATTTGAATGGTATTTTTACTTTTATGTGATATAACACTTCAATTCTTAATTTAGATAATAAATTAGAAGCTATGTGTGACTTTTTATTTTTCATTATAATTTTTCAAAAGACTGTTCAAACAAGGATAATGTTAGATTTAAGGTTGATTTTAAGACTGAATTTATAATGTTAAGGAAAATGTGCCATTAAATTTAAAGAAACGAGGTCTGTGTTCATTATTTTGTTACATTTAATACAAATTTGAATAGAAAAATCTTTCTTAACTCTTGTATCATTTATGAAGTAGCCTCCCAAGCGATCATTAGTATTAAGCAATAAAAAAATAAGATTAATACTCTAGGGTTAATAAACCAAACTTGTGATATAATTATGTACTTTATTTATTTTCTTTGGTCAAAATGAAAGGACCTCTCTTTTGAAACAACTCTTATGTATGATGCAGTTGAGTGTATCTGGTTAAATTACTATCGCCATCATCGGCCTTGTATTATAATTTGTACCACTGCTGGGCACAGGCATCTTCCACCACGTTAGCCAAGTGGTGGTTGGCAGACTTCACATCTCTTTCGAGAATATTATAGAGCTATCAGACATGCAGATTTTCTCACAATTTATTTATTGTTTCTTCACCGTTTAAATGCGATAACTAACAATTTAATACACACTTAAATTGAATAGTGAGTGGTGCGCTTTGTTGGTTTAAACTTTAGACCCTCTACGTAGTAGTCTGCTAGTCACTCCACTTGGCTATCCCTACTGCCGTACTTATTTTATTTTTATTTATAGACTCACGCCTGTATCCCCGAAGGAGTAGGCAGGGGTGTAAATATTACACCCACATTTCGCAATGAATTTTAAGGTCCCACGTAATAGGGGGCGAGCCTATTGCCGTTACCGGGCACATTACCAGACTCCGTGCTGCTACTGAGAATTCGGAAAAACCCAGTAACACTTTTGCCCGACCTGGGAATCGAACCCGGGACCACGGAGGTAGTCACTAATTGTTCCTATTTACCGTATCATCTTGTTTGACTAGTTCAACGAAATTACGTGATAAAACATGCGTTCAGACCAAAAACGCAAGAGCAGCTAGCTTTTTATACATTCAACTAACAATATTGTTCAAAATATGGCATACTGCAACGACACATTGTTACCCCAGTGTAAACTTAGCTTTAACTCGAAATTGCCTGAAGGAGGGTAAAATAAAAATGTTGCTGCATTTTTCGCCGGGAAGGTAGCGGAAAAAGCTCATATACCTCTGGAGAATGGTAATGCGGTGTGCGTTATGTTATGAACCACCTCTTTGTTCCTTTATCAGGAGGTAACATTTTTGGTCGATCGTGAGTGACCGGGTTTGAATCTTTTCGGATAATAGGTATGTAGGTATTACAATTTTCTGACAAAATAATCTTTCTATTTTTTGACAAGCGTCGTCTATAAGATCAAAATAAACGCCCGTTCCCCAAGCTGTTGTGCTGGTCCGTTAAATTTATTTATTAATTCTTTTTTTTTTACACAAGACAACTTCCGCACTAGGACTAAATCCTGTGTCGCGAGGGACTTTACAAACATACAAC
>CALYKY020000135.1:0-15540 GCA_944739405.2 Euclidia mi
TGTACTGTGCAACAGCCGCTCCTGCTCCTGCCGCCGAGTATGTTCGTTCGCATCGTCGGTATTCATTTTTAGATGCTCTCTTATATACATACGATCGTTTTATAAGTGTAATAGACCAAAACATATTATTCGATCTGTGGTGGTATCTTATTACGAGTAGTGTAGCACAATATACCTAACGCTAATTTGGTCTATACCACGGATATCGCTATCCTTTTGGTTTGCGGGGATTAGACGCAGTTGCTCTGTGGAAAACCTGTTAATATTCTGTAAAATATGGTTAGACCAAAAATTTTATGCCTCGACAACCACTTATCATCCGTTTTTGATGACATTCTGGCAGCAGTGTACTCACTCGTAAGTTAAGTGAATAATAACCACGAGATTGAGAGTTGAAGGGAGAAATAAGTAGGTGGGGTGGTACTGGTACTTGAGTTGCGGAGCGGAGGTCAGACGGCAGTTGTTCTGTGGCAAACATAACATTCATAGTTACAGTTCGATTTAATGTTGAGTATCAGTATGGTTTGCCTTTTCATTCGTGTAGGCGTCTATAATGATAGGTGAGTGTTGTTGTTGTAGATACACATTTTAATTTTTATTAGCTTCAATATAAATATTATTATGTATAGGTATAAGAAAGTTCATCTGAGTTCAACTAAGTAGGTACTTAAATGTTTGATAATATAAGATATAATGTTCTTTTTTATATTGTTCAAACGTTCTCTTAATATAATTAGGTACCTAAGTACCTATGCTAATTGCTGGTAGAGAGAGGTACCTACGTTAGATTAGGACGTGGAACGTAGGTCAGAACCATTGGTGCAAATGATCTCAGGAACAACACTATAGAACTCATTCGCATTGTACTTAGGAATAACTCACTACTTTGTCTATGACACTTGGCGCTGTGCACGTAGGTACCAACGTAGGAGAGGAGGCAAGCCTCGCGCAGCGCGCACAAGCAGACGCACCGACGCGACGCGATGTCAGACGACTGACAGGACAGAACACAGCAAGATACCTACTAACGAGACAGTCGCGAGTGAGCGAGCGAGCGAGCGCAGAACAGCAGTAGGTGTTGTAGTGTAGCTTGTACTCAACTTAATACAATCAATACAGCACCTACTTACAGTCCACTGTTGGCCGCCGGAAAAGCGACATAAACAAACGTACAATAGGTAGGTGTGGTGTACACACACGTGGCCCACATTGGAAACATCATTCTTATATACAACTCGCTCTAACATATTCATTCACATTAGTTAGGTAGGTATGTACTGCGTGCGCCGCGCGCTGAATAGCCACTCGAAAACATTAACTAGCTATGTTCAGTTATGTGTTAAATGTTGTACCTATGCGTTTTCAGTCGTGCACGCGCCCGCGTTGACGCAACATAATTTAAAACGTGTTCATAGAGATGCAACTGACTGAAAAAAAATATATTTTGACAGTAATATTGGAATACCTAATCCACATATTTACTCTTGAAATGATGTGTGTTATAAACGATTAAACTTAAATCATCGGTACTGCATAAGTCTTGTACAATAACACCGATGGCATAAACATCTCATTCGTTATACTTAGTAGGTACCTAGGTATTCGCTAGCGTTGCTTGTTAGAGAGATAACAGGCGTACACTTCGCGTTCAATGAATCATCAATTCTACTACGTCAGAGCCCCCCCCCCTTCTTATTAACTTTTTAAAAGTGGTATTATTGGTGTATTGTCGTAACTTGCTGTAAGCGAGACGGGCACACTCCAACGACGACGCGACGCTCAGTCGGTTCAATCGCGAATAAACTCATCTAAATAATATTATATTTTAAGTGAAACGAAAAAATAAATATTCATTTCAATATTCAAATTCAGTTTGAAGCCTACCACCAGTTCTCACTGGTGGTCTCTCAATAATTCAATCGAGCATTTTGATCATGTTGTGTAACGTTAGGGCTCTACCTATAGTTTGGTGGCCGCTGTAAGGTTTCCTCATCAGAGACGCGGTGGTCTGTTGCGGTCCCATACTGTTCAGCTGTAGTTGTAACACTTGTAACCGAATCAGCTGTGCGGTGTGTTGTTTGTATCTCCACAGTGTTGGGCAGATGCCGCCTGAAACGTTCTAAGAGTGTACTGTGCAACAGCCGCTCCTGCTCCTGCCGCCGAGTATGTTCGTTCGCATCGTCGGTATTCATTTTTAGATGCTCTCTTATATACATACGATCGTTTTATAAGTGTAATAGACCAAAACATATTATTCGATCTGTGGTGGTATCTTATTACGAGTAGTGTAGCACAATATACCTAACGCTAATTTGGTCTATACCACGGATATCGCTATCATTTTGGTTTGCGGAGATTAGACTCAGTTGCTCTGTGGAAAACCTGTTAATATTCTGTAAAATATGGTTAGACCAAAAATGTTATGCCTCGACAACCACTTATCATCCGTTTTTGATGACATTCTGGCAGCAGTGTACTCACTCGTAAGTTAAGTGAATAATAACCACGAGATTGAGAGTTGAAGGGAGAAATAAGTAGGTGGGTGGTACTGGTACTTGGGTTGCGGAGCGGAGGTCAGACGGCAGTTGTTCTGTGGCAAACATAACATTCATAGTTACAGTTCGATTTAATGTTGAGTATCAGTATGGTTTGCCTTTTCATTCGTGTAGGCGTCTATAATGATAGGTGTGTGTTGTAGTTGTAGGTACACATTTTGATTTTTTTAGCTCCAATATAAATATTATTATGTATAGGTATATGATAGTTCATCTGAGTTCCACTAAGTAGGTACTTAAATGTTTGATAATATAATACCTATATAATGTTCTTTTTTATATTGTTCAAACTTTCTCTTAATATAATAACCTAAGCTAATTGCTGGTAGAGAGAGGTACCTACGTTAGATTAGGACGTGGAACGTAGGTCAGAACCATTGCTGCAAATGATCTCAGGAACAACACTATAGAACTCATGCGCATTGTACTTAGGAATAACTCACTACTTTGTCTATGACACTTGGCGCTGTGCACGTAGGTACCAACGTAGGAGAGGAGGCAAGCCTCGCGCAGCGCGCACAAGCAGACGCACCGACGCGACGCGATGTCAGACGACTGACAGGACAGAACACAGCAAGATACCTACTAACGAGACAGTCGCGAGTGAGCGAGCGAGCGAGCGAGCGAGCGCAGAACAGCAGTAGGTGTTGTAGTGTAGCTTGTACTCAACTTAATACAATCAATACAGCACCTACTTACAGTCCACTGTTGGCCGCCGGAAAAGCGACATAAACAAACGTACAATAGCACACACGTGGGCCACATTGGAAACATCATCCTTATATAGAACTCGCTCTAACATATTCATTCACATTAGTTAGGTAGGTATGTACTGCGTGCGCGCTGAATAGCCACTCGAACATAATTTAAAACGTGTTTATAGAGATGCTACTGACTGAAAACATTTATATTTTGACAGTAATATTGGAATACCTAATCCACATATTTACTCTCGAAATGAAGTGTGATATAAACGATTAAACTTAAATTATCGGTACTGCATAAGTCTTATACAATAACACCGATGGCATAAACATGTCATTCGTTATACTAAGTAGGTACCTAGGTATTCGCTAGCGTTACTTGTTAAAGAGATAACAGGCGCGCACGTCGCGTTCAATGAATCATCAATGCTACTACGTCAGAGCCCCCCCCCCTTATTAACTTTATAAAAGTGGTGTTATTGGTGTATTGTCGTAACTTGCTGGCCGTAGGCGAGACGGGCCCACTCCAACGACGACGCGACGCTCAGTCGGTTCAATCGCGAATAACTTCATCTCAATAATATTATATTTTAAGTGAAACGAAAAAAAAATATTCATTTCAATATTCAAATTCAGTTCGAAGCTTACCACCGATTGTCACCGGTGGTGTCTCTCAATAATTCAATCGAGCATTTTGATCATGTTGTGTAACGTTAGGGCTCTACCTATAGTTTGGTGGCCGCTGTAAGGTTTCCTCATCAGAGACGCGGTGGTCTGTTGCGGTCCCATACTGTTCAGCTGTAGTTGTAACACTTGTAACCGAATCAGCTGTGCGGTGTGTTGTTTGTATCTCCACAGTGTTGGGCAGATGCCGCCTGAAACGTTCTAAGAGTGTACTGTGCAACAGCCGCTCCTGCTCCTGCCGCCGAGTATATTCGTTCGCATCGTCAGTATTCATTTTTAGATGCTCTCTTATATACATACGATCGTTTTATAAGTGTAATAGACCAAAACATATTATTCGATCTGTGGTGGTATCTTATTACGAGTAGTGTAGCACAATATACCTAACGCTAATTTGGTCTATACCACGGATATCGCTATCCTTTTGGTTTGCGGAGATTAGACGCAGTTGCTCTGTGGAAAACCTGTTAATATTCTGTAAAATATGGTTAGACCAAAAATGTTATGCCTCGACAACCACTTATCATCCGTTTTTGATGACATTCTGGCAGCAGTGTACTCACTCGTAAGTTAAGTGAATAATAACCACGAGATTGAGAGTTGAAGGGAGAAATAAGTAGGTGGGGTGGTACTGGTACTTGAGTTGCGGAGCGGAGGTCAGACGGCAGTTGTTCTGTGGCAAACATAACATTCATAGTTACAGTTCGATTTAATGTTGAGTATCAGTATGGTTTGCCTTTTCATTCGTGTAAGCGTCTATAATGATAGGTGAGTGTTGTTGTTGTAGATACACATTTTAATTTTTATTAGCTTCAATATAAATATTATTATGTATAGGTATAAGAAAGTTCATCTGAGTTCAACTAAGTAAGTACTTAAATGTTTGATAATATATAATGTTCTTTTTTATATTGTTCAAACGTTCTCTTAATATAATTACCTAAGTACCTATGCTAATTGCTGGTAGAGAGAGGTACCTACGTTAGATTAGGACGTGGAACGTAGGTCAGAACCATTGGTGCAAATGATCTCAGGAACAACACTATAGAACTCATTCGCATTGTACTTAGGAATAACTCACTACTTTGTCTATGACACTTGGCGCTGTGCACGTAGGTACCTACGTAGGAGAGGAGGCAAGCCTCGCGCAGCGCGCACAAGCAGACGCACCGACGCGACGCGATGTCAGACGACTGACAGGACAGAACACAGCAAGATACCTACTAACGAGACAGTCGCGAGTGAGCGAGCGAGCGAGCGAGCGAGCGCAGAACAGCAGTAGGTGTTGTAGTGTAGCTTGTACTCAACTTAATACAATCAATACAGCACCTACTTACAGTCCACTGTTGGCCGCCGGAAAAGCGACATAAACAAACGTACAATAGGTAGGTGTGGTGTACACACACGTGGTACACATACTTACTCTTGAAATTAAGTGTGATATAAACGATTAAACTTAAATCATCGGTACTGCATAAGTAGGGGTGCATAGGGCTCTCACCAAGAACTTAGGGTCCCAAGCCAACCTCACCTGCAAGTGGTCTAATATCAAACAAAAATCTTTTAGTAATAAAACATTTCTTTTGTAATAAACAAAACAACGAGAGGTCAAAGAAAAACTCTATGTTACTAAACTGAGGTATTATTATCAACTAGAGGACGCCAGCAGCTACGCCTGCATTTTTTTTTAATTAACCCGTTTTGGCCAATCCCGTGGGAATTTCGGGAAATCTTTTCTTAGTGCACCCCTACGGTCCCCAAGGAACATACATGTCAAATTTCAGCTTCCTGCGCCCAATAGTTTCGGCTGTAGCGTGTCTGTCAGTAACGCAAGGATTTTATATATTAAGATTAGGTAAATAAAACTATATCTACTCAGTAGACCTTTTAGATATTACAGATTAATTAAGAAAATAATTATACCAATAAGACAGACTATTAGAAATTACAGATACTAATTAACAAACATCGAATCAAAGAAAAGATTGGTACAGTTCAAATCACAAGCCAACAAAATGTCCAAAGAATCGTCTGCTAAACGGCTGCCTTTTCTATTGGCCAGATAACGAAGGTCCTTTCGGATTCAATGCTAATTGAAACCGCAGTTCACAGGCAGACATCCACGAACTGCAGAAGTTTGCCTTTTGACCCCCCGGACTCGTATAAATTCATTTCATTTTTTATTAATGCCGATACACCGACAGATTGCAACTCCGTCCGTGTCAGTTCGCGCTTCGAATAAGTCTTTTTTATATGCTCGAGTGCAATCTAGTAAATCTCGCGAGTTACCGCCCTTTTTTCGACCGAGATTAATCTCGCTAAAAACGCCGAAATCTCGCGGGATCTCGATCTCACGACGAGATTGCATTCCCTAGCTGGGGGCATTGATGATTCATTTAATGCGCTGTGTTACGTCACACGGCACCTAACAAGCAGCCCTAATCTACTACATATTATAACGATGAACATGTTTATACCATCGGTGTCCTGTTGCACCGATCGCGATGATTTAATTTAAACTGTGTGACAATTCATTTTAAATGTTTAGTTTGAATTACACTATTTTTGTTGGAGTTAGTTGTGAACTCTATCATAATTGTTATGTTCAAAATCAAGTTGTATCAACAGGCGCCTACACAACTGAACTGACAAACATTCAGACACTCGACATTTAATCGACCAATATTAATATGTTTTACGTTTTTCGACGTAGGGGTCTGCTAAGAAGAAATAGGTGTGATGAAAGAAACTATCCAAAGTACTGCAATATCTGGAGGCCGGGTTGTGCCCACGCCAAGAGGAGCTAAGCGTAGCCAAAAGACACTACCTACCTTTTCTTGAAGTGTTTCGTCGATTTTTAAACCCTCATAACTTTGTTTTCCTACATACCAGATAGTTCTAATTTTCGGAATATGATGCATAGATGATATACTATAACTACCTATATGATATCCATTGATTTATTTATCAAATCATACAAAGTTTGAAGTAAACCATCAAACAAAAAAGGTAAAGAAGCGGGCTATGAAAAAAGTCACTGCTAATGTACAAGTACAAGTAATGCACCGAATGACTGCCTCCGTGGTCCAGTGGATCGCGTATGCGTCTCCTGATAAGGAGGTCTCAGGTTCGATACCCAGGTCGGGCAAAAGTTTTACCAACTGAGTTTTTCCTTTTTTAATTCTTAGTAGTAGCACTGAGTATGGCAATGTGCCCGGTAACAGCAATAGGCTCACCCCCTATTACGTGGGACCTAAAATTCATAACGCGATGTATGAATTTGTAGTCCCACGTAATAGAAAACGAATGTGGCTGTATTATTACACCTCTGCCTACCCCTTCGGGTACATAGGCATGAGTCTATAAAAATATATAATGCACCGAAAAAAGAAAGAAAAAAAAACAATATAAATACTGCTTTAAGCATTTCCAAAAAGAAATTAAATCCCACCTATATATTTTCATATTAAATGTTGCCAGGACGAGTGAGTGCCTATGGCTTACCCTGTGAAAGAGATATCAGATCTCATATAGAGCCAAGCTACTAAATCTACACGCACTTACTCTACCAACCCTAACTTCACAAACTCTACGTCTCAGACGAAATGCATGGTTTGGCCTTTTCATTACTTTAGGAACGAAATATTCGCATAACACATTACTTCAGAAAATAAAAAAGGCAGCGATAACCTAGTGAATATACCAACAGACTGGCATGCAGAGGGTATCGGGTTCGAATCCACGGCGCGCACCAATGACTTTTCGGAGTTATGTGCTTATTGAATTGAATAATTATCTTATTGAATTTTAAGTTAAGTTAAGCCGTTGGTCCCGGTTGTCATGAAGATCTTTGACATGCAGTCGTTACAGGGGAGTCAGTACCTTCTAAATAAATTGACACTAGTCTAAACCATGGAATATCGCTATCCCTTAGACTAGGAAGCGGAGCCCAGATTGAAACTGGGATAACGCTAAGAGGATGAAGACATAACATAACATAACTTCACGCCTTTTATCCCCGAAGGGGTAGGCAGAGGTGTATTATACACACCCACTTTTCGCCAGTTATGTTTCGGTCCCAATGTAATAGGGGGCGACCCTATTGCCATAATATGATGACATAACTTCAGAAAATAAACATTTACTTAATACAATAGGTACAGATACCCACAGACTGCCAAGCTTATGGTATCCAGGTCTCGCACCACTGAATTTTCGAAGTTATTAAATTGTTAATTATCGGTTGTCTCGGAGAGCACGTTAAAAATCATAGGTCCCGTCTGTCAGAAAGATCTTTGACAGTCGTTACAGGGAGTTAGTTGATACTGGTACTGCTCTAAACCTTGGAATATCGCTATACCTTTGGATTGCGGAGCTCAGACGGCAGTCGCATCGGCAAAGCTGTTAGTCTGTCATATCTGGATAGACTAGTAAGGGCTCTATCAGACAGAGAGCGGTCACGCGGTCAAGCGTTCAAGCGGTCAGTTTTGCGTTCTTTGTCTTATATTACGTTACATAGACCGCGTGACCGCTCTCTGTCTGATAGAGCCCTAAGCGAAACCTAGGATCCTAGGCGTGTAAGTCTTCGATGCAACCGGGATAAGGCTAGGGCGATGATGGAGGAACTCTGGTGCTGTGGCATGGTTATTGAATCGCAACAACCGGGAGAACCTAGGATGATGATGATACACATCATCATCATCAGCCCTTTATACTGTCCCTCTGCTGGGCACGGGCCTCTTCCCATTATGAAAAGCGTAAGGCCATAGGTCACCACGCTGGCCAAGTGCGGGTTGGCAGACTTCACATGTCTTTCGAGAACATTATGGAGAACTCTGACATATCTCACAGACAGAATATTTTGTCTAGAAAAGTGGAAGGCGCTGGCACCCGTGATACAATGTATGCCTACATTAGTACGGGGCTAACGTTTCACATTTTTATTTATTGCAAACTATTTCTTATCTCACCTATGTTGTAAATGTGATTATATTGTAAACCTTTGTTTAAATTAAATAAATTATTATTATATTATTATTATTATACAGGTTTCCTCACGATGTTTTCCTTCACCATTTAGCAAGCGATAATTAACAATTTAATACGCACATAACTCTGAAAAGTCATCGGTGCGCGCCTTGGATTCGAACTCGGACACTCTGCGTAGCAGTCTGTCGGTCTCTCCACTAGGCTATCGCTGCTATACACAATAAAAGTAAAATTTATGAAAAAAAAATATTGTCTCGGACAACATGTTAAAACCGTCGGCTTCGCCCATAAAATATACATACCCGTAGGCTATCATGAGGATCTTAGTAAATCGTTATGGGGTGTCAGAACCCTTGAAAATACTGACACACCAAGCCATGGAATAATAATAGCTAACCCTTTGTGATGAGGCGGTGTGATGGCAGCTGTTGCTCTGACGAAAATCTGATGTTGAAACTAGTAAACACTGGCTCCAAGGAAAGTCGAAAGTCTGTGTGCAAATCGCATAACGGTCATGACAATGAGAAACAATAGCAGTAATCATCATCATCATCATCAGCCCTTTATACTGCCCTACTGCTGGGCACGGGCCTCTTCTCACTATGAGAAGGGTAAGGCCATAGTCCACCACGCTGGCCAAGTGCGGGTTGGCAGACTTCACATGTCTTTCGAGAACATTATGGAGAACTCTCAGACATGCAGGTTTCCCCCACGATGTTTACCTTCACCGATAAGCAAGCGTAATAGCAGTAATAATATAATAATTTTAAAAAGGTAATGTTTGCCGGGCTTACAAAGACCTGTGATACATCTCTACCAATTACCTCATAGAATAATCTAGAACTTATAAGCTGCGCCAATCGAATGTTAGCTATGAAATATCTATATGGCAGGTTATTTTTAGTAGCCAATCGTAAGCCGAGACAGAAGAGTACACACAAAGACTGAAAGAGAGAGCGTTACGACAGTGATACCAGTTTATCCTATTTTGCCTGATTTTGCGTAGTTATAATGTTACTGACACCTGTAAAAGCCGACTAAAACAATGTAGTATTGACGAAGCCCTGGTTGGTTGGCTATTTAGTTGAGGAGATCCTACTTTTGGGTGCAGGACTGTAAGAATAGCTACCATAACCTTTAATTAAACTGTATTACTTTCTATTAAACCAAATCATTGTTTTATTTCTAAAACCGACATTAGCAAAACATAGCACGTGCTGAGCGCCAGTAGTAAAAGCCTCCTTTTTCACGGAATTTGTACATTTGCCAAACCATGTTGGTCAATCTTAAGATTTATTGGTAAAACCTGAGTTTTTTTTATGGGCTGTTATTCTTGTATGTTCCGAGCTTTAACAGTGTCATATGTACAAGATTCCGCATGGTGATGATGACCTGAAAAGATACATAGATCTTGTTATTGTTTCACACAGAAACGACAGAATTAATTTTAAAGCAACTTAGCAGTATAATAGCTTAAAAATATATCAGACTAGCAAATGGGCTAAATTTTCTTTGGATAAGCTTAGGCACTTCTTCATTATTTTTATTTAATGTAACTAAGTACTTTATCTTTTCTTTTTAACTCCAAAGACGTAACTTACCATTAATTATATTTATCTATGCCATTACCTACACTTGGAATGTATATTAATTTGTTAAAGTTCGTTCATAAGGGAGGTCCGCTAGGACTTACACGAGATCTTTTCAATATTTTCCATCATCTCTACTTGCCTGTTCCATGTGCGTTAGAACCCTAAAATTATATCAAATTCACTATTATTTGTGACTAAATGATATTAGCGTATGCATGCGGCTCTGACCCCGAGAATATCAGATATCATGATAAAAGGATACTAATCACTGCAAAGTTTTATCAAAATTAGAGGAAGCAGCTGTAAGAAGTCAAGCTCTTCATGTTTATTGATAAATTTGACTTTTTAAGGTAAGAATAAAACAGCAACGCTGGTAACACTGCATCATGTTATTGATTTGAGACAATTCTAGACTTATATTGCTTATTCACCCAACTTGCTATCGGTCTCTGTCGCTCAATGCGTCTACGTGATGGATTGTTCTAGAACGTTTGTCCCCACGTATTCTTTTCCTTTTTCATCACATTATTGTATCTCTTTCTATGCGCCATAGAATGTTCTCGAAGTATAACTCTGTCGAGTCAGGTACGGACTTTACTTGCCCGAATTGTAACGTAGAGAACCAACGTACTGAATTTAGTCGGCTTATAGCCGTGGGTTGGGGCACTGCGTCAGATGCAATGGCTATATAAACTGACACGCGGGGAATTTCCGTGAGATACCTTTTCCAAGTGTAGTGGTGAGGTCGGTTTATAACATGCATTTTAGGATTTTGATTGTGTAGTGATAGGACCAGACAGGCCTTTACGATGTAGGCTTGCAGGCTGAGAAAATAGTATTAAAATGTATATTACAGTACGGAGTATAGCTAAAGAGGTGGCAAGTCCCGTTAGCTCATAAAATGGCGGCATCCTCGCCCGGTTGACAAGTACCGCATAGATCCTCTCAATTTAGAGTAAATAGAGCAGGGGAAGACGTTTTAAGGATAAACATGTAAGGTAAGGTTTGCTTCTGTTTATTTTACTATTATTAATAGTAGGTAATGTTACTGAATTATTAAAGTATCAGATGTTCCCACTTATTGCGTCGTAAGTTGCCATGATGTGGTTGAGTGTTTTATTTTTCTAATATTAGCTACTTCATGTGATTTAATCTTATATTTATCTGTGTATATTTACGTTATTACAGTTTTTCACGGTGAATATTCAGTATGATACTATAAATTGCGGTAGCAATTCGCCGACAAGCCATTTCAACATGGCGACGTATTTGACCTTCTGGGTTGTTTATTATGGGCATTATCCAAACTGTTATCAAATAACAGCTGTATAAATAAATATTTATACATACACATTTTAGGATATAATGGCTTGTCGACTTTTGCGTCAAAATATGATCTTGTTTAGTATTGCTGATATTACAGCTCGAAAATAACATTGAAAGACTTTATTTAAACAAAATTTCTACTTAGGTACCTAGACAAGATTTTTTGTAGCTAATCGTGATTTCTTGTTGGTTTTAGCTTTACTAGGTAGGATACTTACCGCGCAGTTCGTCTCTGCAAGGTCATCTGAAAATAATGAATTACCAACTTCTTGTAAATTGCCTATTAAGCAAGTAGGTACCTATTAACTTCTCCAGGGAGTTTTAGGTGGTTACCTACCTAGGTCATTCTTAACCCTTATTTTATTGGTTTAACCAACTCTAACAGGCTTTTCACTATCGTAATTATACTTTAACAGCAACAAATAGGTTGCAATGTTAACTGCGCAGTTACGCAGAATACTAGGTATAAAGTTATAAATGCCCAGGTAGGTATACATTTAGGTACCTATTATAATGTTAAATGCGCACATAGGCACAAAAAGGGCGTTTAGGAAAGATAGGTTGAAATGTTAACTACGCAGTCAGATGCGAAGTACTGCTTTATCATACCTGGGCGTGGCATGTGCAGACATTTCATAACCAGATTATAGGTATAGGTGCTTAACTAAAATTCTAATTTCAAGTCATTTATTCACTTTCATCACAATGTGATTGATGTCAAAGAATCTCTATCGATTATATCATACTTACCTACCTTTATTATAATGTAATCCTCTATTTTCATAATAATTCTACAGTCACACTTGGTGTCACGTATTGTAATAGGTATATTTTCGATGCTGCAACGTATAATATCTACAATTCTGTTTTCATTGATGGAAGACATTATTTGTTGCTCTTGGTCTGAAATAATAATTTACGTCTCTATACAAAATTTAGTTAAAACTTGAAGTCTGAGGATAAGAATACCTATATCTAATAGGGTTGGTCTCGTTAAAAGCCAAATTAAATTGTAATATTATTTGGTAGGTAGTAGGTATTCTGGGAATCTTAAGTAAATATTGAAATAAAATATCTTTGAATTTCAAAATATATCAAGTTTGGTAGGTACTATTTATCGATGAAAATGGTTGACGTCATTTATCTAGTTATAGCTATTATTATTCATAATTATTTATGGCTCATTGATACAACAAATCTTAATATATATATAACTCTTGGTATATCTTGTACAAACATAGGTAGGTACGTATTTATCCTATAATTGTTTACGCAATTAGTTTTCCTTGACGTCTAATAATTTTTGACTAATTACTTATTAAGGTACTACCTACTAGCGTTACGAATATAATTATTTGCGAGAATTAAACATAAGTGCAATCGTAATTCAATGCGTAGTGTTGACGATCTCTCTTAAAAATCTAATCTTAAAAAGATCAGCTTGTTCGAGTCACAGTTTAAAGGAAATAGAACATATCTTAGATTTAGACTACAGACGGCAGTGGCTCTGAGGAGAAGTTAATATTCCGTCATATCTGTTTGGACGATAACACTGATCCCGATTTCCAAGGTGCAAGTTTTGGATGTAACCGTGATAAAGCTAGGCCAGGACGATGATAATGATGAGAGCTTAGCCTGAATAGTGTTGAAAATAGGTGAATGTCCGCTTCTAAGACTACAGAACAAAAGGCAGACAGAGCGCGCGGAACACTTGCGTGAGGCCACTAAAGCAAATACAAAATTGAAAAGCGAATACAAACTCGGCTCAGTGCGCTGCGAAGCATCGCACAGTTCACACGCCACGATCAATCCAGCTTTAAAATTCATAAAATGCCGTCTTGCGTTTTTAAACATTGTAAAAGTTGTTTCCAAAAGCAAAAACGGGAAGATGGAATATATTTTTACAGATAACTATGGATTATTTGACTGTTTTATAATATTATTTCGATAAAATTCGTATTTCTGCAGAAAATATGTAAGTGTTGCCAGTTTACGTCGACACCGTTTTCCCTGAATTAGGGAAAATGCACTTGTCAATTGATTATGTAGGTAATAATTATTGTCATGTTAATGAAAAATACATTAACGTATTGTAAAAGTATATTGTAGATTATCTTTTTTCTTATAAATATAGTAATAGAATTTCCATTAGTATATACATTGTTTTGAGTTCGATCCCCATATACTATACACTTTGACCTTTGTCACAGAATAAATCTTTGTACCGTTCTTATGGCGTAGGGAATAAGTATCAAAATCGTACTGCAACTGTTAGCTTGACTTGGCGCCGTGTGTACATTACGTACAGAAACAGAAATTATTGATTGCAGCCATTATTTATTTTTAGTTGCATTTTTTTTGGTTATGATTTATGAATCATAATATTCATAATTTGTTGTGTGCATGACAAAATGTTTTTAGCTAATTAATATTTAGGAAGCAAGCCTATTGCAATTAACCAAACATTTCCAGATACTATACTGAGAATTTCTAAAGAAAAAATAAACAACATATTCGCCGAACTAAGATCTGAACCTCATGATTGGTATTCGTAAATATATGTAGTTGGTATTATATAAGTATTTCTTCTGGATCGAGGCTATGAATCACAAAACATAATCTATTTGTTTCTCAATTTACGAATAAAATTAGTTAAAACTTAACTCGGTACCTTCATTTAAGAAATGTATTTATAAAAGCATACTTTAATAATTTTCACAACAGCATTACATATTAAAAGCATTCATTAAATCCATGGTAAATTCTTCAAAACCGCAAACGAATATAAAATATTACCTATGTAATATTTTTATATTCGTTTGCAAAAACTATATGTAAAATAGTGGGAGATTATTCATAATCTGGCAACTTTAGACACACATAGACGCGCGTGTCCGTACAGTGCCAGTCGCCAAATGTCACGCACACATAGCTGTCAACGTGCCTCACTTAGTGGACGAATGCGCTACATCTGGTTCTTGTTTGTTAAATCTGTGGTCCGCTTAATGGAATTGCGGTATTTGATTGCATTTATTATGGCACAATATTACAATTAATGTTAGAGTAGACAAGCTGATCACGTGTAGTTGTGTTGCAAGTTCGTCTTTGCTTCGTTTGAACAATATGTGATACCTTTTGCATTTTGTTGGGTTGACTTTGAAACTTTCTTGACGTACTTATATGTAGAATGGTAAACATATTGTTATTGGTTAATGTTTTTTTAAATAACGAAAAATTTACAGTATCGAAATGGTATGTTCTGTTATTGAAATGAGCTTAGGTATAATAAATAAGAGTTTGCTTCGTATTGAAAGTATTTTCATATTGAAAAAATATTGTCGGAGTCTTGGACTGTCAACGCCAGATAGATGTCAAAAGTCTCTAAAAGTGAAGTCATAAACTTATGTAACTTAGCGAGAATATAACATAGTAAGCAATATCTTATAAGTATATGAAATAAATTACTTTACTTTGTTTAAACGAAAATTATGTACACTATCGAAATATTATCAAATTTTTTATTAAAAATAAAATAATTTGAATTTTCAGAAGATTTCAATCTTCTGTCAAGATTAAAATGATTGTAAAATATAACTCGTACTGAAAAAGTGTAAACGTGATTTTAGTTTTGTTTTGTGTATTTGTGCTTGTGGTCGTGCACGATTTATTTCAAGAAACACAAGTAGGCTT
>CALYKY020000136.1:0-109820 GCA_944739405.2 Euclidia mi
ATAGCTTGCCATTATTTCTAAATAAATTATTACCGATTACCGATCTTCAAGAATAGTTTCATTATACTAGTCACCTCGTTAGTCTGAACCAGTACCTCGTCACTCTGCCAGTAACCCAGTACCAGTCCCTACCTTTCTATCCTATCATCTAGGAAACTGGCAATATCCCAAGCTTAGTTTTAGTTGCCCTTGTGCCAGATGGATCTATAAATTGAGGAGAGTAATGGCTGGATGGCGAAAACGTGCGAGTGGATCTTGTGACATAATTTGGGGCAGGCCTACGTTCAGCAGTTGACTGTAGTAGGCTAGTGAGATAATATGAGATTATTGATGACAGGACAGATTGATATTATGACAGATCTTTCTGTAGCCATCAGACTCTCAAACGCCACCAGATCGCCAATATGGGTTCAGATCGAAACGATCAACGGGTGATCTTCTAACGTTTGTCACCCACCTCTGGATTATGGACAGGCATGGGGAGTCGTTGGCTACTAGTCTCGACATCTCCAAATGTATTTTGCAGTTAGGATTAATTTGATAAGGAACAAAACCAGTGTTTATAGCCTTTTCAGTTAAATTATATTCGTCTGAACATTTCTTCATACTTCGGGTAATTGATAAATAATACAACAGGAAATTTTATTTATAATTTTATTAAATTAATTATTTCTATAACTTTTTACATAAAGTAAATTATATGTGCCACGTTTTGTCAATTACATTGAATAATGCTGCCATGTCACATCAGCACAAGTCACAATAGTACCTAATGTTTTGCCTCTACGATCAGACACGTGTGGCCGCTTTCGACACAGAATGCGTCGAATACCAGACCCGCACGCTCGACAATCGACCGACAAGTTCGTCTCCCTGTTCAGCGCCATTTTGAACGCCGCCATCTTGCGAAGACGAAAACGTCAGTGTACATGAACGAACGAGTGAACTATTTCCACCCGTGACGTCGCGCACCGAGGTGCGGGCAGGCCCGCGCGCTCGCGACTAGTGACTCGCCTCCACGCACAACTTGGTCCAAGAATATATTTATGAAATAATTTGTATAAAAATTTTGGCTCCAATATTTACAAATGCACTGATATTTTTTTACAACGCCGGACTAATTTTTTACAGCGGATATGTTGGGTAAAGGGTCGTAAAGGCGAGTCGCAGCCGCCGACGGCCGAGGATTTTTATTGCAATTTCATTTCTTTATTTTATTTTATTTTTATTTTATTTTTCGTGTGAGCGTGTGGCCAACTCTGGTGTCGGAGTTTTCAGACCGCCCGAAGCCCTCCGACATGGCCTAACGATCCTTATCCTTGGACAAGAACCGGGACCGACAGCTTTACGTGCCCTCCGAAGCACGGTAGCGCTCAGATGTAAATGCCACACACGGTCACCCATCCAAGTGGTAACCTGTGCAAGCGTTGCTTAACTTTGCCGATCTGTTACGAACGGCAAGCCAAGTCTCGCTACGAGCGCTACTTTTTCATTTTTCATTTCATTTCTAATAACACATTTCTTATCTAATAAGAGGTGCGCGCGTACAGTGCGCGTCCTTGTCTAATACCCTATCGTTACAGTGGTACACGTCTTAACTGAGGGCGTACCACGCGCCGAATAACGCTACGAGTGAATAAAATCGGAAGATATCGCAAAACAAACTCACTGTAGCAATAGGATACAGATAAAACGTAGTAATGAAGAGACAACACCGAAGGCAGAGCTGCCCGGTTCCGTTAGTTACGGCACCCGCGCGCTACGCGACTTATACTATACTACGATCATACCTAGTTAGTATAACCGTATTCTGACAATAGCTTCTCCCTGTTTCTTGTTTTAAAATTAACGTTTAGAATTAACACACAAGTGAGGGGCTTATACAGAATTTGTACTCTTAAAGCGTCCCGTCGCCGGCACCCATGATACACTCGAATGCAAAGTAACGGTACATCACTACGTAGTGTCCACACTATCGAACGTACGGCAGGCGAGTGAGTTGATCGAAGCGAAACACTGGTACGATATAAAACGATAAAGCACTGCTCTAACAATAAATTATTTTTTTGTGATAAATAAAATAATAACCGAATGATAAATAAATTTCTGTTGATATAAATATTCTGACAGAGGCATAGGTCTGAGCGTCGAAGTCAGCTGACGTGACCCCAGGCCACCCCGCGCCGCGACTCCGCTCGCTTACAGCCTAGACTAACTTAACAACGTCCTTAGATGGTACTCAGTCAACTCGCGACAATTGCGTCAAAGTAATGAAAACAGATGGATGGACTCGTTTATCGATGTAGCTTAACAAGTTATAAAACTTAAGTGACTTAGAACACATTATAACAAGATACTGTACATTTTTACAATGTGATGTGAGCAGCGTATAACATGTAACTCTATGTGGGCATTACACGATTGAGCACCTTACTGTCAAACTTGTCAAAGAACGAATGAGATACTGTTTGAGTGAATGGAATCGTACGCGTCAGTGAGAACTTTGACAGTTGACACGTACAGTGTATTTCGTACGTTCTTTTGGTTTGACGTATTGTTCAATCGCGTATTGCCTGCGTATCTTAGTGTGTTGGTATGTAAGCGAGTGTAGTGTGACGTGAGCTTGTGTCCGTGGCGCGTCCGTCGTGAGTGAGTGTTGCGCCCGACATCGCGACAGGACAAGTTCCCGCCAACGCGCATACAACACAATTACCTTAAGAGATCATACTGTCATTAAAAACAAACATTATACTTACAAATGATAATACGTTTACAACTATCCTTATTATAAACATCCATACCTAAAACAATTTACAATAATATTTTATGCAAATTATATTTAGATAACCGTAGCATTCTGGGCCGTCTTGGGGCTGTGAGATTGACCCCAATGGGCCCGCAAAATGTCCATATATATTTATTGAAAATAATATAATACAATGAAAATTCAGTCGTTCATCTCAAAAATGAATCAACAATTTATTACAAGATACAATAGTTAATAACAAAAATATATGTGTACTCATCTAGATGTTTCCTTGTGAATTTTGTTTGTAACACAATGTATTGTCAAGCTTTACATTTCGTGTATAATATATTATTTTTTTGGTACATGAATGTCCACATAAATGAAATCGCAACTAAATAACTGTGTCATTACAGTTAGAATAACGTAGATACTAAAAGATGATAAGGAAAGAAATAAATTCTGGAGTGTGATAAATAATTGATGATAATTGGGGCTTCTCACACTGCAGGGGTTCTGAACATGTTAAAAATAAAGAACATTAAATAACATGAAAAATATATTGTTACGAATTGAAAATAACGCCATCTATCAGTGAATGGGAGAACTACAAGAGATTAGATGTATCGGTTGTTTAAGGCTGTTTCATCTATCCTCTAATAGATGGCGTTGGTGTAAATAGAACATTTACGCGACATCTAGAAACACGTTACACGTTTCCAGAAATTTCGTGAGTCGTCTCGAAAAGTCTAGTGATGTTATCCGGCCAGTATAAATAGAGTGCGAGCGAACGGACCGGACAGTTCAATTGAATACGGAAAGCGATCAACAAGAAGCGAAGAAATAAGTCGGAAGTGTTTAGTGTTGTTCTAGTGGTGTGAATAGTGTGTTTTATTAGTGAAGTGAAAATTAAGTGTGTGTATCTGGTGTTATTGTGTCAGTAAATAAAGTGCAGTTTTTCTGGCATAGTGTATATAATTTATCACGAACCCCAGCTCGTAACAAATTGGTGTCAGAAGTGGGATAAATTATGCCGGTTATGCCGAAAGAAGAAACTGAAGGAGTGCGTACCAGGAACCAGCGCCAGCAAGACCTGGACCAGAGACGCTTCGGAGACGTTCCTACTCCATCGTCTGGTGGACCAGGCGACTCCGCGGCTGCAGTGGAGCCTGCAAGCGCCACACACTCCGTGACGGTGCCCGACATCGCGGCTCTGATGGCGTTTATGCAGGAGCAGGCCCGCCGTCAGGAGGAGCAGGCCCGCCGTCAGGAGGAGCACGCGCGCCGCATGGAAGAACAGCGACAGCGCGACAAGGAGGAGCAGGCCCGCCGTCAAGAGGAGCAGGACCGTCGTCAACAGGAGCAGGCTCGCCGTCAAGAGGAGCACGCGCGCCGCCTAGAGGAACAGCTGCAGCGCGACAAGGAGGAGCAGGCCCGCCGTTTGGAGGAACAGCTGGTGGTGATGAAAGACCTCAGCGCCGCTGTAGGGAAGGACTTGAAGGCGGTCAAGGAGGAACTCCAGCAGCACGAGGCCCGTATCAGCGACATTGAGAAGCGGGTACATGATCAACTCGTGGCCCGTATTGCCGAATTGGAGAAGAAATTGTGTAGGCTCGGGTCCTACGACGTTACACCTGCAGCTTTGGCGCCCTCGCCTCGTTGGTTTAAGGTTCCACCATTTGATGGCTCATCATCGTGGTCTGCATACAAGGTCCAGTTTGAGGCCGTTATGCGAACGAATGGGTGGAACAAAGAACAGGCCTTCACCGCCCTAACCTTGGGCCTTCGTGATCAGGCCTTGACGGTGTTGGAGGTGCTCGGGCAAGACGTCACCTACGAGAAGCTTCTGGAGGCGTTGGAGGCGAGGTACGGAGACGCGCACCTCGAACATGTATATCGTGCTCAGCTGAAGGACAGGACACAACGCACCGGAGAAACTCTGCAGCAGTGGGCTCTGGAGGTGGAAAGGCTGGTCAGGAAGGCATACCAGTCGTTGCCGGCGCTGATAGATGAGAACCTCGTCCAGGTATTTACCGATGGAATCCGTGACCTGGAGGTTAGAGCAGCGGTAAGACTTAGGCACTTCAAGGCCGTCAAGAAAGCCTTAGCCTACGCTCTGGAGGTGGAAGCAGCACGTCACGAGGATCGAACTTACCGTATCAGGGAAGTTGTTTCTTCACCACGGTGCTACAACTGCGGGGAAAGAGGCCATATCCGCTTGAGCTGCCCAAAGCGTAAGCGGCACGTTGGTACCCTGTCTCCACCAAAGGGGTTACCTGACGTACCTGTCTGGCGGCAAGAGCAACGTAGCGCAGATGCTCTGACAGGTAGGGCTTACCCCGACCAACGCAAACACTGTGCAAGACAGGAAGCGAAGCCGGCAGCGCTAGTGAGATTAATGTTGAAGACGGATCTGAGCGACGGATGGAAAGAAGCTTTGCAGCGTGCTCAGCAAGAAGACAAGGACGTACAGCCGATTCTCAAATGGAAGAAATCAGGCGCTCCTAGGCCCAAATGGAGTGATATCGCAGCAATGAGCCCTGTCACCAAGAGTTATTGGGCACAGTGGGAAAGCTTGGTCGTCCAGGATGGAGTTCTGTGCCGCAAATGGGAAAACGCTCGCGGTAACCAGTGCCATTTGCAAATGGTAGTGCCCAAAACTAAGGTGCCGGAAGTCTTGCAGCTCTATCACAATGGTGCTTCGGGAGGTCACATGGGAGTTAAAAAGACCCTTACTAAGATCCGGGAGCGGTTTTATTGGCTCCACTGTCGGGATGACGTCGAGGATTGGTGCCGCAAATGCACAAGTTGTGCGGCTGTCAAGGGGCCACATACTCGAAGCAGAGGTGCATTAAAGGTGTACAATGTGGGAGCTCCATGGGAGCGCATAGCGTTGGATGTCGCTGGGCCGTTTCCTGAGAGCCAGGACGGAAACAAATACTTCTTGGTTGTGATGGATTACTTCACGAAGTGGCCTGAAGTGTTTGCAATCCCAAATCAAGAAGCTACCACAGTGGCTGATAAGCTGGTGCATGAAGTCTTTTGTCGGTTCGGGGTGCCCTTGGAAATCCACAGCGATCAAGGCCGGAACTTCGAATCTGAGGTGTTCAAGGAGACTTGTCGCGTAATGGGTGCACATAAAACCAGGACCACGGCTTACCATCCGCAATCAGATGGCATGGTTGAACGGTTTAACCAATCACTGGAAAGGTACCTGGCGAAGGTGGTGGAGAGCAAACAAAGAGATTGGGACAAGCACATCCAACCATTTCTCCTGTCATATCGCAGTGCGGTCCACGAAACTACAGGAGTAACACCAGCTTTTGCCAATTTCGGTAGAGAACTCCGTTTACCCGCAGACCTTATCACCGGTATTCCACCAGAATCTCCACGCAATATAACGGATTACGCAACCGAGCTACGCAACAGGATGAACGACGTATACGAGCACATCAGGGAATCTGGACAACAGATGTCTGAGAAGATGAAGACTCGCTACGACCGGAAGGCAAATAACAAAGGCTTCGAGTTCGTCGTTGGAATTTGTGGAGAACGGTTGTGCTACATTTTTGCTTCCTACTATCCGAAATTATACTGAACTTGTATTTGTGATTTTATCGGTCCCTCCTGCTCTCTCCTGGGAGATTTGCCGTAAACACCCGCGGCCATCTTGTTTTGTGTCGGACGTCTCTTTCTACTGTCAAACTGTGCAAGTGCGAACATTGGAGCCATCGAAGTCGGAAAAAGACCCACTGCCAGGTGAGATTTGAACCCACGGACATCGGATCACAGGTCGGTCGTTAAGCCCCTGGACCACCAACGCAGTGACGCCGCCGATGAAACAAGCTGTTCACTCTCTATGCATTGCTAATTATATTAGGTAGGCGCTTTAGTACTAATAACAAATAGCGTCATTGCTATCACTTTCTAAACAGGCGCTTACAATTCTGCTAATAAAATTGCTACAGGCCTAAGACAGATACATAAACGAAAATGTCCACGATTCAGAGCTGTGCGGGATGTAATAAAAGTATCATAGCTAGCAATAGAGAAATAATGAAATGTTTCACTTGTTGCTCAGTTTATGATTTGGAATGCGCTAATATAACATCTAAACGGTTCCATTCGATGATAAAAGACAGCAAATTAAATTGGAAATGCCCGCAGTGCCGATGCACTGAACCTAAGACCGGTAATACAAATACACCAATTCGTACCAATACTCAATGTGGGCAAGATATATCATATGTGACCACAAGAAACACACAGAAACCTCGTCGGAAATCTTCCGATGATACTCCGAATGCCGAAGCACATGTTTCTACGGATAATCTTCGCATACTAATAAGGGAAGAACTCAGTGCCGTTTTAAAGACGACTATAAATGAAATGGTTACTGTCCAACTAAAGTCAATAAACGATAAAATGGTATCCTTTGAAGAGACCCTTAATTTCTTTAACTCTGCATATGAAGATATGAAGATCTGCCTTGAAGCCAAATCGAAAACAATCGAGGCACTGGAGAGAGACAATGCCATCCTAAGACACACAGTGAAGGATATGGGTAACAGACTTGGAGTGGTGGAACAATACCTTAGAGAAAACAACCTTGAGATAAACGGAGTACCGGAAGAGAACGCAGAAAATCTACCATGTCTAGTTACACAAATAGCTAACACTGTACAATGTCAAATAAATAATGATGATATTATCCACGTTACAAGAGTAGCTAAACAGTCTAGAGAAGGTAACCGCCCACGATCAATAATAGTTAAACTTAAAAACCGTACCCTACGCGACAGACTACTTTCATCAACAATGAAGTTTAACAAGAACCAAGACCACCCTAAACTTAATAGCCACCATCTGGGTTATGGAGGTAAGCCTGTGCCGGTCTATGTATCGGAACATCTTAGTCCTGCAAACAAAACCCTGCATGCGGCTGCAAGAAGAAGAGCAAAGGAAACTGGATTTAAATTCGTCTGGATCAAGGATGGACGTATTTATGCGAGAAAGGACGAACTAAGTGCGGCAATCTACATACGCGACCAAGAAAGTCTGGCTTCAATATCTTAATTACACATGTTACATATAACTATATCCTATTATTAGATTGTAAAGTATATACTCATGGCTACAAATAATCTGATCGCGGAAATAGACGAAGTTAACATGCAGACAGCATTACGCATTGTAGAGCCAGAAAACTGTAAAAAATTGTTAAATATCACTGATAAATGCTTTAATATTGTTACACAAAACATACGAAGCCTGAACCATAACTATGATAATTTCATCGCGTATACTTCAAAATTCAATTTTGATTTAGATTTGATTATTTTTACCGAATGCTGGTTATCAAAAGGCTACAATACTCCAATCATAGAAAATTATTATAGTTATGCTTCAACAAAAATGTACAATCAAAACGATGGAGTAGTTGTTTATATAAGAAATGGTTTAGATTTTATGTTTTCGGAACCTGAATATGCTGTGGAATTTAATTGCGTAGTTGTGACTTGTAAAAAGGAACTTGCAGTTATATGCATATATAGGCCACCATCATTCCGTAACATTGACAATTTTATATCCTCTCTAAACGATGTCCTATGTAATTTCAAAGACTATACACAAATTATACTCCTGGGTGATATAAACATTGATATCACTGAATCTAATCTGGACAATCCATCATCAACGTACTTAAATCTCTTAGCATCACATAAGCTTATTGCTACCCATAATCAACCCACTAGGGAAAATACGTGTCTGGACCATAGTTTTGCTAAAATCCCTGCGCGCATAAATACTGCCATACTAGAGTCAACAATAACAGACCACAATTGCATACTTTTATCCATAAATAAATCGCCAAAACAATATGTGCAGGAACGTAGAATATACTCAAAAATAAATTACAATGCCATATTAAACGAGCTGACTGAGACCAACTGGCTCGTATTATTCGCCGATAAAGACGTAAAAACCTGCACTAACATATTTATTAATAAGTTACAACAATTAATTAAGACGCATACTTCAACAATTAGAATAAAAAGAAAAGTCCGTAATATTAAACCGTGGATAACGCCAGGATTAATCCGATGCATAAAAAATAGAGATAGACTGCACCTAAAACTGAGAAGGGATTCAGAAAACGTCATATTAAAGATTACATACCTACGTTACAGAAACACTTGCAACAAAATCATAAAAAACTTAAAAAATCAGTTCTACAGAAACGAAATGCAAAAGTATAAACATGATGCAAAAAAACAGTGGAATTTAATTAAAGATATCTGCAATTTCCCTAAAAATAAAAGTAATACACACAACTTATTAAACATCAAAGATAATCCTAGTAAATCACTAAATAGCATAAATAATTACTTCGCTAACGTTGGCTCTAACCTAGCAAATGTAATTCTCGACAGACTAAATTGCGACGAACTTGACCTTGCCACAGCAGTAAATAAAGTACCTAGCCCTTTGGACTCTTTCGCCCTGCTGCCTACTGACGAAAAGGAGATTAAAAGTATAATCATGTCATTAAAAAACAGCTCCAGCACTGGCTGGGATGGGATCCCTGTAAACATTTACAAGATTGGTGTAGATGTCTTGGCTCTACCTATTTCAATTATATGCAATGCTTGTTTCGACAGTGGAGTATTTCCGGATACTTTAAAAAAGGCGAAAATTATCCCAATCTATAAAAAAGGAGATAAATGTGATATAGTAAATTACAGGCCTATTTCGTTATTAACAAACTTATCTAAAATTATAGAAAAAGCAATAAACTATAGATTAAAAAAATATTTAGAGAGTAAAGAACTCATATCAAAAAATCAATTTGGATTCCGTACGCACAAATCAACGCAGGAAGCAATTCTTACCTTAACTTCACAAATTACTAAATCCCTAGATGCTAAAGATAAGTGCTTAGCTATATTTATCGATTTATCAAAAGCTTTTGACACCGTCTCAATACCTATACTAATTAATAAGCTTAATAAATTAGGAATCCGTGGCAAACCATTGAACCTCCTCACTGATTATTTAACAAATAGAACACAAATAATAGAGGTAAGCGAACACCGAAGCCCTAACACGGAACGCATAACTTTTGGTGTCCCACAGGGCAGTGTCCTCGCACCGTCTCTCTTCATCGCTTACGTTAACGATCTCTGCAATTTGGACTTATTAAATGGAAATATTACTACTTATGCAGATGACACTGTATTATTTTTCCACGGTAAAACCTGGGACGATGTCTACTCAAGTGCTAACAAAGGACTAAACGCAGTAGCTAAATGGCTCGAAAACAATCTTCTCTCACTTAACCTGTCCAAAACCAATTATATAAACTTTAGTATCCGTTCCGATGGTCAACCTTTAAAGAATAAGTACCATATAATACTACATCAGTGCAATAACCACAATGCACAAATAATAAATACTTCATGTAATTGCCCTACCCTCAGCTCAGTCACATCAATTAAATATTTAGGAATACAACTAGACAGTAACCTTAATTATAAAGCACATATAAACAGTGTATCATCGCGTGTTAGAAAATTTATTTTTATGTTCAAAACATTAAGATACATTTGTGACCCTAAACAATTAAAATCAATTTATCTGGCACTGTGTGAGTCCATTCTCGCGTACGGCATTGTGTGTTGGGGGGGATGTTGCAAAACCACGCTACTACTCTTAGAAAGGGCTCAGCGTGCCGTGCTCAAAGTTATGAATTTTAAGCCTTTTCTATTTCCTACCACACAATTATACGAATTATTGGAGACCCTCACCGTAAGACAAATATTTATACTACAAACTACACTGGAACAACACAAAAATGTCTCCCATGCTGCATCCCTTATCAATAAAAGGCGCAGGGACAGAATTTTTACGGCCCCGCTCTGCAGAACAGCTTTCGCACAAAGATCAGTTATGTTTCTTGGACCCTTTATATATAACAGACTTTCTAGAAATATTCCAAATCTTCCTAAGTTAACCAAAATAAAATCTAAACGAGCTATTTTTAATTACCTTAAATCTCTAGACTATGATTCCACTGAATACCTTCTCGATACCCTAGGTTATAAGTTCACCGAATCATAAGGATATTATTATTATCAACAGGGAAGAACTTGTACTTTTATATACCACCTCCACGTTTGTAACTTAGGACATTATTAGCACCGATGAACAGCTACCTTCTGAGATACAGTATACACTAGTTCAGAAGGTACGGAACTCTAATGCAAGAATAACCTATAGTTATAACTTAATTACAACAGTTTTTATGTTAGCGGAAACACTTTAGCTTTAAGCATAATATAATGTAGTATAAGTTTCTCTCTCTCATATTGTAATAGGTTTATTTTCTGAAATAAAGAATTTGAATTTGAATTTGAATTTGAATTTGAATTTGAATTTGAATTTGAATTTGAATTCGATGAGGGATCATTGGTGTGGCTTCATAACCCAGTACGAAGCAAAGGAAAATCGCCTAAGTTACAAGCCAGATGGGACGGGCCATATCGCATAATTACCAGGATGAACGACGTTACCTATCGAATCCAGAAGGGGTCGCGAGGTGCACCGAAGATAGTTCATGTGGACCGGTTGGCTCGTTACTATGGGTCCAACGATGTTCGAGACGAACACGTTTAAGAGGGAGGCCGTGTTACGAATTGAAAATAACGCCATCTATCAGTGAATGGGAGAACTACATGAGATTAGATGTATCGGTTGTTTAAGGCTGTTTCATCTATCCTCTAATAGATGGCGTTGGTGTAAATAGAACATTTACGCGACATCTAGAAACACGTTACACGTTTCCAGAAATTTCATGAGTCGTCTCGAAAAGTCTAGTGATGTTATCCGGCCAGTATAAATAGAGTGCGAGCGAACGGACCGGACAGTTCAATTGAATACGGAAAGCGATCAACAAGAAGCGAAGAAATAAGTCGGAAGTGTTTAGTGTTGTTCTAGTGGTGTGAATAGTGTGTTTTATTAGTGAAGTGAAAATTAAGTGTGTGTATCTGGTGTTATTGTGTCAGTAAATAAAGTGCAGTTTTTCTGGCATAGTGTATATAATTTATCACGAACCCCAGCTCGTAACAATATTATGTTTTTATTTATCTCAAGTTCTGTTCAAACGCTGTATATTAGATATCTGAAGCCTTAAGTAGTGACACATTTACTCAGTCGATCGCGTGTGACAATGAAGTGAGATCATTAATTATAATTCAATATTAATACTTAACAATACGATGGTTAGTGGGTGATGTGTGTTACGAGCAGTTGGACGTTATGCGATTTTAAACTGTACGACTTATGCAATAAAGTCAAAAATAACATAAAACATTTCATTACAACATGTATTGTCTACAACTACTGCGTATTAAAAAATTAAAAGTACATATGAGTAAGTGAATGATATTGTCATCAACACGAACGTAGCCAAGTGCACGGATTAGTGGCAAGTGACGTCACAATGTCGGTCTTGGTTCAATAACGTAGACAGAGAATATGGCGCTTTTAATATCTACCGATCATCGTGAAGCCCTTACGCCTGATCCATGATAGGCAACAAAGTGTTCTACTACCCAGAGCAGAGTTTACAATTGATTTTTCGCCAGCAAAATATAATAAAGAAAAAAAAGAATTTAATTTAAAAATGAATTGCCCCAGCCAGGTCACGCTTATGTCGATCAACGTTGTAAAACTAATTTTCATAGCCAAATAACCGTTAGTGCCTGAATTTAGATGATGATCTTCGTTAGAAAATTACTTAGCAATAAAAGAACAATAAATCTTTTTGGTGGGTTTCTTTTTTGTTTTGTGTTTAAACCCAATTATAAAAACCTTTACCGCAAATCGGCGCATCATTCACAGATCTAATTCTATTTGATTAATTTTTACAAGAAAATAATTATATACAAAATATAAAATTGTTATATCTATACAACATACGTTTTAATAGCAACTTGTATTTTTCATGGAAATCAATAACAATAAGTACTTGGAGAGTTTTTTTCAAAAACAATTTTTTTACTAAGACCGTTTAAAATATTCGAATATGTCCGATAGAAAAAATGAATAATAAATACAAAGATAATATGGTCATTTGCAATTATGGGCAAGCGAGGGGCCCTGTTCATTTGTACGAGTTGTTTCGATAAGTGTCCGGCCCCCCATGGCGTACAATAAAATGTATGATATAAAATATATAGTATTAAAATTATTATAGTGACCTCGTGTAGATATAGATTTGCACACATAGCATGTTTTCAACACAGTGGAATATGTGACGTCATTTGATATCACGTCTCTACACAATATTGCAACTCATCGAAACGAGCCAGGCTCGGTACATAAAGTAGAAAGAGAAAAAGAAAATAAAAACAAAATCTTCTGAAATGTGAAAATAAACTTTGAATATAATTTTTTGGCAATTTTGTACTTAGTGATGGTTCGCAGAGGTGTGTAGTGTGTTCACGTGTATTGTGTAGTGTGTGTGTGTGTGTAAGTGTGAGGTGATGTATTGAGTGTAGTGTGATGTGTTGAGTGTAGTGTGATGTGATGTGTTGAGTGTAGTGTGATGTGATGTGTTGAGTGTGATGTGTGCGGCGCGGGCGCTTGTGTCGCCGAGTCACTCTGTCCGTGCGGCGATGGCATCACGTCCGGTCACAGAAACAACATTCGCCTTAGTACATGTATCAACGAAATGTTCTACGTTTGTTTACGTTATGAAGTTATAACGTCTAGCGGCGAGCCGATGCCGGCTCCGCACTCGCCCCGCGCCGCCATCCGATCACCTGCAACAACAAATAACATATATTGAATAATATATTCCATCAACATACACTCTTTAGCAGTCCATTGCTGGAAAAGGCCTCTCCGTCTTTGCGTCACAAAAGCATTGCGAGTTAATAGGAGGATTTGTACCATGTCGGTCAGCCGGTTAAGGTTCTGTCATTTCCCAAATATTCTCGTAACTGGTGAAGGAAGATATTCTTCGGGGAAACACTTGGCTTACCTGAATTAACTTAGACTTTCTCTCAAGCATTCGAGTGACGATTGTCTAAATGGGAAATAAAGAGCTTTGGGGCCATCACAGACTAGCTTCTAAACTCATTTGACTATGCAAGAAAACAGATAATTTTGCCTCCCCTCTGGATCAGCCACTAAGTAGTGAGGTGCAGCACGGACGACACAGGTTTAGTGCGATTGAGTCCGTGGCGCACAAAAGTATGTATTTTTCCACGTCATTTGCGTTACTGCATGTAATTTACCCAGATTGGAAAATGCGTGAATATAGTCTGTCGTCTGCGCCGCACCTTATTCGCACAACCTTTTATAATGGTAATATGCATAAGATATACTTACTTAGACCCTCGTGGAGTGCGCGGCGCGTCTGGGCCTGGTGGGCCCCGGCGACAGTACAAGCGTGGCGCTGTTTTATATGTAACAGTAGTGAGATGCGTACGTACGATATACTTACCTAGACTCTTGTGGATCGCGCGGCGCGTCTGGGCCTGGTGGGCCTCGGCGACAGTACGAGCGTGGCGCTGTTTTATATGTAACAGTAGTGAGATGCGTACGTACGATATACTTACCTAGACTCTTGTGGAGCGCGCGGCGCGTCTGGGCCTGGTGGGCCCCGGCGACAGTACGAGCGTGGCGCTGTTTTATATGTAACGGTAGTGAGATGCGTACGTACGATATACTTACCTAGACTCTTGTGGAGCGCGGCGCGTCTGGGCCTGGTGGGCCCCGGCGACAGTACAAGCGTGGCGCTGTTTTATATGTAACAGTAGTGAGATGCGTACGTACGATATACTTACCTAGACTCTTGTGGAGCGCGCGGCGCGTCTGGGCCTGGTGGGCCCCGGCGACAGCACGAGCGTGGCGCTGTTTTATATGTAACAGTAGTGAGATGCGTACGTACGATATACTTACCTAGACTCTTGTGGAGCGCGCGGCGCGTCTGGGCCTGGTGGGCCCCGGCGACAGCACGAGCGTGGCGCCGGGCGAGCGTCGCCGCCGCGCGACGCCCACGCCGCTGTCGCCGCTGTGCCCCGACACCAGCGACTCGCTGTCGCTCTGGTTCGACGTGTAGCCTATCACGTCCACCTCGTCTGGAATGAGAGGAGCAGCCGTTAGATGGTGAGGAACCAGTAGCTATAGTGAGTAGTAGCAAGCTCTGAACGAAACACACGTAAAAATAATCATATTCAGTAATATAATACCGTAATATAAGTTCGTGAAGTTCGAAGTAAGTTTGTTAAGTTTACATCCAAATAGGACAGAAGTACTGTATTCTTACATGTAGCCATTCAAAAGCCTCATTACAAGAATATATTGAAATACATGTAAGTACCCTATGAGGTTTTGTACGAAAATAGGAATAGTTTAGGAATTGCTATTAGAAGTGGGCATTAATACTTTAGATGTCAAGGTAATATACATAAGAAAATGCTAAAGCGAAACAACTAAACACATTACGCAAATGTCGATTATGCCGCGTTAGTAACTGGCAAGAGTATTTGTCCACAACAATCTTTATCCGCAAGCATTCAAACAGTTATAATTCTTTCCGTAAATACCTTCACAACCGATCGATTGAAAACTACAGAAAAATAATTTCTACAACGAACTTTCATATGACTATCAAACTTGTTTAAAAGAATATTGTAGGAAAAAGTTAAAAGCTGAGAGAAAAAGGAAAAAAAACAGATAAAAGTCGTATCTAATTTTCCTTACCTAAGACTTTGACCTCTCAAAAGGGATATACTTTGTTTTTCAAGGGCCCAAATTTTATTTGACAGCGTCTACCTACAGATAGAAAATATAATAATACAAATTATAACCTTGCTCCATTATTTGGAAATGAAAAATTCGGGACGGTGGACTCTTTATATAATTCAGTTATTTTATTTTCAATTTCATTTGTAGCTACATGTGTGTGTACTCTTAAAAAATCTATCAAATAAACAGTACGTGGAATTTGTTAAAATTTAGCTTAAGTTTTAGTAGTGGATGTTACGTTTAGTAATGAGTGTTTTAAATTTTAAGGTGGTAGAATTTATTACGATTTCAAGTCAATAAAATGGTACAAAATAAACGTAAATTAAATAAGTTCGAACGTATAACTGAAGTAATGTGCTTTGAGTCGCAAATTGTTAAACAAACAAGTAAGCTTGTGCCGTGTTGCTAATTCAACATTGCCATTCATATGAACTCGTATGAGGGTGGCCAAACATTTACATAACGTGATAGAGGTGTCATAATGAATTTGGAAACATGCAAGAATATCATTAACCATCGTGTCACTACAAAACATACTTTTTGTAATGTTTCTCCGTTTTATAACTTTGAATACAAGCATGACTTTACACTTTTCATGTGTTTCACTTGGTTTTTTCCGAGTGAGATTGCAATTTTCATTCAAATGCGTCATTGTTATTTTGCACTTATTTAAATAATAGCTTTTCATGTCTCCCAGTTTTAGGATTCAGATACGTAGGAATCTTTATAGCACGTTGTTAATAACCGTATAACAAAACTTATGATTCGAACTTTTATTTTGAAAAAGCATTGAACATAGCTGGAAAAGCCACGCTGAGCTTGAAAACTGCATAACAAAAATATTGAAGCGAGCGCTAGTAACTGTATGTGTCAAAGCTGACTTAACGAGACGTACCACTTCAAAACCACCTAACAAATTAAAACCAACAATTACAACGTTTTAACACATTGCAAGGAAAGAAATCACGTATGGCGTCCCTACGGGCCGCAGCATAAGTTTGTTGAGACTAATTATAACACAAACAGCACCATGCGTCACGCGAGCGGATTGTAATGGCGGCAAGCAATGCCTTTCGCGCCAATTTCCTGCAATACATGTTAAACACCGGCAATGGCGCGTCGTTCGCCGAGCGCACTGCACGCTTTTCCGGAGACTACTTGCCACTGAAATTATAATTTACTGGTAATTTGTTGGACATGGTGAGGCTGTAGGAGAAATTGTTAAATTTGGTTAAAATGTTTCGATATTTTGAACGAGTTTATTTAGGTTTTCTACGAATATGATTATGGTGGTGATTTTTGGCAAGCGTTTACAAAAGTCAAGTTAGGTTTGAGTTAGGTATTAAACGAAAGCGGCCAAAGACTAGCAAGACAGCTTAAATGGCTGTCCTGCTAAGTATTTAAGGGCATAATGAATGTAGTAAAACGATAGCTTGCTCGGTGTCGAATGAGTAGGTGTTAAAATATAGCTGCCATTTTTATCAGCTATGTTTAAACTAAAGATATAGTGTTATATCTATTTTGTATTATTCCTTTTTTGTATTATATTCATACCTCTTAATTGTATGTAAGCTTTATTGAAAATAGTCACAAACACATGCATTAGCAAATAACTGGATACCGAATTCTATTTCAATTTAATTAAGCCCCAATATATGAAAGCTTTATTGGCGCCTAACGCGGGTCACAACAGAGCATTATACATGACCACACAGACATTGCACCTAATCAATACGGATACCAAACATTCGCGGTAGTTAGTGCAATAAACAAAGTTCAAATACGCCAGGTATGCTTGTGTGTTGCCTTTGATCGTACACTGCACAAAACAGAAAGTACATAAATGGGCACTGTGTAGGAATTTCGGACGGCAAAACGGGCTCCGATTGTAGTGCATGGGATATGCAGGCTTCAATTAAATGGAATTCACGTGGGCGACGTCATCACAATGAAGAAGTTTAGATTGTTTCGAATTTTGAATAACATTTTTGAAATTCCGAATCGTACGAATTCTAACGACTTGTGTCATTAGTCGCCATTTTGAATTGAATATTTACTACTTTTTTGTTTTTTGTTAATTGATTTTGTACATATACACCACTATTTTTTAATTAGTACAAAAAATTTAACAGGGCACTAAGTATCTTTAACTGATCATATTTATGTAGTTGAAAAATAAAAGCACTAAGTCCCAAAACTGTCTCAAAACTGTCCACAAAAATACGAGATAATTGGTAAATGCTAAGTGCAATACTAATACTATGACCGACCCGTGTACTATCATAGTAAAATTAACCATTGATAAATTACCCCCCCCCCGCCCCGCTGCGCCTGCGCCACGCCCCGACGATGCGACAAACAGTACTAAATTGTTAGCTAAAGTGAGCGTATCTAATTTCGTTGCAAAAGTTAATTGTTTGTCTACGTTTGCCCGACGCGATGACCTATCATATCAGTTCATATCACGGGAGTATGTAGCTATGCTTCGTGCGTACTTTTTGAGTGGAAAAATCGCGAATGCAGCTGTGTACCCATGGACATCGTATTGTGAGTGTACAAAAGTGACCGGGTCAGTGTCAAACAATTAAAACAGTGCATATTGGATGCTTTTGACAACGGTGGTGGACATTTCGAAGGACAATGGAAATACTTGTAAGTTTAGTAAATAATACGTACTTAAGTAAATAATAATTTGATGCGGGCGGCTCAAAATCGGTCTGTGTTCTCCACACACCTTGAGGAAGGCCTATGTCCAACAGTGGACGTCTCTAGGCTGACATGATGATGATAAAATAATTTGTACATAGCAGATGATTCTAACTTCATAAATACGCAAAAATTACTCTTTTCTTTTAGTCCAGAACACCATCTTTTATTTTGATATTTTTTTTGCTTTCTAATTACATACCTCCGTATTTAATTACTTGTTAAACGATAAATTTTACCGGTCCTAAGCCCGAATGAAGTATGAAGGAGAGGGTAGAATTAACAAAATTAAAAAATAACTACCCACATTTATTATTTTCCTTCATTTTATTTTCTATGGCTACCTACATCATAAGTGCGACAGAGAGAATGCGAATGAGCAGGGTGGAATATTATCAATGAATTAGTGAATGGATTGTAAAATATGACTATGTTTTAAGTGAGATTTTCTACAATAAACAAATGATAATAACTTTGCTCTTTATTGATATTATGAAATTCTTACGTCACATATATGATAATAATATCTTCGCTAATCTGTCCTTAAAGTTTTTGTACTAATTAAAATATAGTGGTGTTATTTGTAGTAATTTACACGATAAAACTAAATACAAGATCATAATTAAATTATGAGTACATTTGCGTTAGATTTTGCCATAATATGTTTGCAGAAACTGTCCCAGCGATCGAATCAAACATATTAGGATAAATATTTTGCCACAGAGGCATAGACACATAACAAAAACTAAGCAAGTTATCAAAGGACAGAGGATGTACAAATCAGTCTCAAATTCACAGGCACACACAAAAGCATGGAAGCCAGCCGCAATATTTCGGCACGAGAATTTATTTCCGTCAGAAATTGAATGGGACGGCGCAGTCAAACCGTGTAAACGTTACTGCGACTGTTTGTGATGGGTTGGTTCAGGGAAAAGCGAGGAAAGGGTTCACTCCATGCGTGTTGAAAAAGAGTTGACTGGCTGCTCTATACTAATATTACAAAGCTAAAAAGTTGGACGGTTGAACTCGCTAATCACGCGGCCGGAAACGGCCTGTAACATTTGACTTTGGGTCAACTTGTTGTAACGTTTAGAGAGTTTCGCCCTCTCTGAATATGCTTTAACTTCCAGATAAATTCAAAGTTAGAACGAAAGTGTGTTATTTAAAGTAATTTAACTGACACTACTCAGGGTATGGTACAAACTGCTAGAGATAATTCAAACATTGCTTTACACACATCAACAAAGTCTAGGGATATTTTATATTTCATCAAATATCTAAAAATCTATGAAGAATTTTCTGATACAGTAAATAGAAGAATCATAGATTATTTTAAGGTCTTTAATAAAAATAAAAAACATTTCGTGTCTTTTTTTGTTTTAAATAAAAAAAATAATTTTTTTAATCATCATGGAAAATTAGTATGATAACAACAAACATTTCTTCTTAAAAAACTATTAATTTTAATAAAAATGGAAAAAATCTTGTAAAATCTAATCATTAATAATCAGTGTTGCCACCTCTTACATTGATTACACATCGACATCGATTGTTAATACTTAAAATTAAATTGTCAATGTCTTGCTGCGGTATGAGGTCCCATGTCCTTTGCAAGTGTTCGTAAAGTTGTTGTTCAGTCGTCAAATTTGGTGGAAAATCTCTCAAAGCTTTTCGTTGTAACATGTCCCAGGCATGCTCGATAGGATTTAAGTCGGGCGACTGTGCAGGCCAATCCAAAACTTGAATATCGTGCTCTCGGAGAGCGGTCGATACCAGCCGCGCCGTATGGCAAGGAGCATTATCGTGCATGAGTAGAAATTCATGGCCTATTTGAGTTCTGTGTGGGACAATAACGGGCTCTACTACCTCCTCGTGGTATTTTTGTGCAGTCATGCTGCCTTGGATCCAAACGAGTTGGGTTCGTCCGCCAAGACGAATTCCTGCCCACACCATGATTGTCCCGCCTTGGTATGGGTGGACCTCCTGAGGGTGCCGTAGACGGCTAACTCTCCCTGGAGCTCTCCAAACGCGTGTTCTTCGTGAATCCGGGTGAAACCCAAACCGGGACTCATCGGTGAACAGCACCAAAGACCATTGTTCGTCACTCCATGGTAAATGCTCCCGAGCCCACGAAAGCCGCCGACCGCGATTGCCACGTCGCAATGCTGGAACACGCAATGGTCTTCGAGCATGAAGATCAACTTCATGTAACCTTCTTCGCACGGTTTGGTCGCTTACCAGCAGCTGGTGGTCCTCCTGGAGCCTTTGCACTAGTTGCAGCGCTGTGATATTGGGTTGTCTTCTGGCGGTCATTTGGAGAAATCGATCCTGTCTCTGCGTAGTAACACGATATCTACCTGTGTGCTGTTCGGCCACATCTCCAGTACTGCGATAACGTGACCACAACCTTGATATCACATTTTGACTGGTATGTAGGGCCTCAGCAACGACGCGTTGAATTGCACCATTTTCTAACATGCTCACGGCTCGTAACATTTCATCTCGACTCAAATGACGACGTGACATGACTTTTAAAGTTCGTACGTCACGTTAAATTAAAAAAGAAAAACAATTAAAAACCCTTTTCATTAATAATTATAATAAAACAGTTTTAACTTTCTTTAATGTAACGAATTACTAGCAAATTTGCCGCCATATTTTGTTTATTATTTTGTTTTTTTTCTTTCCATGTTCAAATTTTGAAAATAGAATAAAAGAGGTTTTAATCTGTATATAAACTTTTTGTGGAAACTAACAAGGTTCTAAACTATAAACTCGTAAATAATTTAGGATTAAGATATCCCTAGACTTTGTTGATGTGTGTATATTAAAAGCACTCCTTGAAATATCTTGAATTGAAACAGGAAATATGTATCCAAAGTTGATTTATGAACACCATTAATACTCTCTATCGTATAGATTTTTAGACAGTAGCATCGCTGCAGCAGTCTCAGTTTGCATACACAGACGGATGTATGGGTCAAATAGGACGTCAAGCTGTCGATATCCAGCCCATGCGTATGCGTCTGATGTCAAAAGTTCGTTAGATTCATAATGAGAAAACTAGTTTTGAGTTTCCGCATAACATTCTAAGGATTTGTGAAAACAAAATGTTGACGTGCGAAGCAGTGTTGTTATGAAAATTTGTTGATAAAGTAGTCTATTTGTATTAGTTATTACATTTTCCATTCTTTCGTTATCGGTAGACAATATCCAGTTTTTGATGTACATTACTAATCGAATCCGACGTCACCGTTAACTGAAGCCCGGGCTAGGAGGCTTTTGCGGTGCGGGCAATTCAGTTGGGGATTCCGTCAAGCGACATCGGAATGCAACAGTGTAAGTGATGGCGCCTCCATTCATCTGCCGACATTTCAAGAATTAATTTGTTAAGTTACGAGTAAGTTACCACTCAAGAACGTCGACAGTCTAACTTCCAATCCACAGAGACCGAGTGAGTCTTCGACGAAAAGTGAGAGTACACCTTACACCTTTAGGCATTACAAACGTGACGGTTGTGTAAATCTGTGTATATTACTAAGATAGGCGAGGAAGTTGAGCGATAGACAATCATATCGTCCACCAATAATCTAACTAGCGATGATTGATAACCTATAATGAGCTGGATGTTAGAGTCCAACATGATTGTATCTTTTAAACATTGAAAACTCTTACTTCAGTCTCCCGCATTGCTAATGTAGGAAATGAATCAATTATATTTCCAACTCCGCCAATACGCTACTGATAAAATTCGCTGCGAGATCCATAATGGTTCAACATTCCACGGGACTTCTGGTCTAAGCACGGTATGCATACAATGGTCGCTAGGTCATTTTGACTGCTATCAAGGGCTCATGTATTCAGTGCCAGAACTAAACTAACCCATTTATTGTACCAATTTAAAGGTATGTAGATCTATCACAATTTTAGAATTGGCAAGAAAGAAAATTTAATTTGATTTGGATGAGTTAAAGAGCTAGTAAAATATACCGGATAGTATGGTTGGAAATTGTCGTATTTAAGCCGTTTTTGTTTCTTATTTTTTACTGAACGATGTAGATTTACTTATATCGACATTGATTGAGAATAAGACATAAATAAAAAAAAGTCTATTTCCAATTTGATTGGCATTGACAATGCCGTGAGAATCAAGATAATAAGTTACTACTCGTTACGATGTATGTGTATGTGTGATTTATTCCTATATATATGCCAGTATGTGTCAAAAAACCGTCGTTATCTATTTGTATTTGTGACTAAAAGGTCGTATTCAATTCACAACCGATGAATCCACTCAGATTACAATTTCAACAGAAAACAGAAAAGGATGATGCTAATCCCACGTTGCACTAGGATTATCTGTAGTGCAAGTGAACTATCGAGATGAGGATAATAGTTTCAAAGGATTACGGAATAAAAGCTATTAAGCTAGTTGCTAAAGACTATAATCTTGTCTCATTGTCATTATAGTGTTGGTTTTATGCAGGCTTTAAATGAAAGAGATAGATAATACGTAATCATTATAAAAGAGTTTTGGTTTTCTATGTAAAGTTAGGTTTTTTGAGATAATAACGTTCGAAACAGGACTAGAACAGGCAAGACAGGCATAATAGAAATGACATAATTGTCTTTTTAAATCTTTGAATGAGAATTGTGTACATGGTTTATTATACAACTTGTGTTTATGGTGTACCTACAACCGTACATGCAGACTGACAGACCGAGTCCAGAGACAGTTTTGGGGAGTTTTCCATTTTAAGTTAAAAGATAAGAAATTAATCTTACACGCTCTACGTTATATTAACATCTCTCTTTTATATATGTACTCAATATAGTAAGATTCAATTGTCGGCACTATAAGCAGATCTTTTCTACGATCCAGATATCTTTAAGTATTCACCAGAACAATCTTTCGGATATCTCTAGAGTCCCAGTTTCCAAAATTGATTTCCATTTATTACTATACGCCTCCATTCATCTGCCAACATTTCAAGCATTAATTTGTTTTGTTAAGTTACCACTCAAGAACGTCGACAGTCTAACTTCCAATCAACAGGGACCGAGTGAGTCTTGGAAGAAAAGCGGGAGTACACCTTACGCCCTTAGGGATTACAAGCGTGACAGTTGTGTAATTCTGTGTATAGTACGAAGATAGGCGAGGTAGTTGAGTGGTAGACGATCATATTGTCCACCAATAATCTAACTAGCGATGGTTGATAACCTTTAATGAGCTGGATGTTAGAGTCCAACATGAGCGTATCTTTTAAACATTGAAAACTCTTACTTCAATCTCCCGCATTGCTAATGTAGGAAATTAAACAATTATATTTTCAACTCCGCCAATATGCTACTGTCCACCTTTTTTTTTTTTTTTTCGTGAGGAAATGCGTTACGCATACCCCGTCATTCACGGGGAGAATGTGGGGTTATGTCGGGCTCCCCCGGCTGTTTTTGGCATACCGACTAAAACCTCACGGAGTGCCTCCTCATCGCTTTATGGGTTGATCCCCGGAAAACTTTCGCACTCTTCGGCAACCCACCCAGCGATACTCGCTCGAAGTAAGAACCGAGCACTTTCATTAATACGAAGCCCTAATTGTAGGGCGACGCCATCCTCATGGGCTCCATTGGCGGGTGAGAGAGTCCCCGTTCTCTCACCCGCAGCCTTAGCTACGGTGGTATCAGGCGCGCAAATGCGCGACTCCGCCTGCCAGTCCGCCGGCGACGGATCGGATCCGCCAGGCTGTTGTCTTCACGAATCCGCTCCGCCGCCTCCTTCCGCGAGATGACGTCCTCGCAGAAGGATGCGACCGCAGCCCACTTACCCTCTCTTTCTACCATGGCTCGGACCACGGCTGTCAGCGAGAGATCATCTCCGACAACAGTGACGAGATCACGTCGCTGCACCGCCCAGGCGGGACACAGCTCAAGCGTGTGCTGAGCTGTGTCCTCGCTGCAATCGCAGTGGTGACAGGCGGGACTCAATTCCCTCCTAGCGTCCGTGTGCAGGTACTTGCCGAAGCAACCATGCCCCGACAATACCTGCACTAGCCGGAAAGACAGGGTCCCATGCTGTCGCCCAGCCCACTGTGCCAGTAAAGGCCTAAGCGCACTGACGATTCGAAGGCCGGCTGTCGATGTCTCCAATCGTGACGTCCATTTTTGAACCGCCTGTTGATTGGCTCGGATTCGCCAAGCCGTAATATCTTCCGAGGGGGGATAGATTCCCGTGGTCTCTCGGAATTCCATGACCTTGAAATAGCCATCGGCAAGCACCTCAGCCTCCAGGTCCCATGGGATCGTTCCGGCCAGCGCGCAGGCTGCGTCAGCTGACACCGTACGGTAACCGCGTATAGCTCTGATCGCCATAACTCTTTGCGGACGTCGCAAGAGAGTCCTGCACTGGGCGTTCAATGAGTCCGCCCATATGGGTGCGCCATACAATGCCATCGACCGGATGATCCCAGTATACAGTCGCCGGCATTTGACGCTGGGTCCACCCAAATGCTACTGTCCACCTACTCCAACTCGTCCAACTTTCCGAGGGACTTCTGGTCTAAGCACGAATGGTCGCTAGGTCATTTTTGCTGCAAAGAAAATGCGAGTGAGTCTAGTATCATAAAGCTGAGCGAGGCTAGAAAACAAAGTTAATGTGTGTTTGTATATGTTATTGCTCAACTGCCTTTCATCTTCAATGGATTCTCAGCTTAACAGTCTTGAAGGCTTACTGACGACACGTGCCGAAATCCCTACGAGCGTACACTCTGATATATTAATATGGCCATTAAACTGCGAGACTCTTAATCTATTAGTTGATGTCTTCATGAATGTATAATGGTGTTTGGTATTTAGGAATTGTTGGGGCTTAGACGATGTATGATAAGAATTATGCAAATGTTTGTGGGTATATGGGTAAGGCTCGTTAACTAAGGGTAGATTCAGTTACTTGTGCTTCACACTCAATAGACGCAAGAACAAAGGACTGTTTCTTGTAGAAGATTAGTTATTTAGGCATATTGGTGTTGACATTTTTGTGCGATGTTGTATATAGTATAATGTAACATATTAAGGCACAAATTTCCATTGGACATCTGATGTGGGTGGGTCGAAAGCTGTTATCTTTTAAAAGGGTGCAAAGCCTCTACATGTTTTCAAAATCCATTATTTAAAAAGATCTCTTAGATTTTTTTTACCCCATTTCTGCTTTTCTTATGCAACAATAAAAATATGGTGACGTCAAATAACAAAAACATAATCAACATCTAAAAAGAATATGGGTATTAGAAAAGACTAACAGACCTCGGAGAAATATTATTAAATATAATAAAAGTGAGCCACCTAAAACTGAAATACAGTTATGACTAGATTTATACCCAAAACATCCACTCAGCTGATAAGCTTCGTGTCGCTAGAAAATACTACGCGCATTGCTAGCACACAAAAATCAAACCGAAATACTATATCAAAAACGAAAAAGCCAACATAAAACGCCGATGTACAATTAATGAAATATTTATGGGTATATTATACTGCAAAGACACCTGTCCTCTCCGAGAGGCCGATAAATCTTTTGCCTATAATTTATTGATTGTTTGTCGCGTCACATAAATATTCTTGTGACATCACAGGCCCTAGATTCTGGCGTTTGCACCTCCGCATCTATAAGTTATTTATTTGTTTTGCTTTAGGGAATTCATCAGTTGACTGGCTGCAGGGAATCGGACACGACTTTGACTCCATGATGAATATAAGAGGAAAATACCAAAAGGTAAATGCGTAGTCAAATAGAAAAATGTTTTACTTTTCATTTCCAGTCCCATGTTGGGCGCCATTAGTATGAATAATTTATTGTCACATAGAAATATTTCAATATGGTTCATTATGGCATTGGTTTTAGTCATTTTATAATGGGGCTCTGAAATATACAAACTTTTTTTAAATAGACAATTTTCATGAGAGTGTTTTCATCTCAAATATATTGTGTCAATTCTTGTGAAATTGTCAAACTTTGTATACTGGAATTTTGAGGTCATTAGAATCAGCGCATAATATGCCAAGAATAATCAGAACCAAACCAATCATGTATGTATTTTTGATACATATAAGTTCAATTTCGTGTTAAGGCTCGCAATATGCGACGCATTTATCACTTAAACGATATCTCTTGTAAGGGTGATGTGATCGTCGAAATAATTACCTGTAAGGTTCTTTCTATCCGAAGGCTCGATTTTCCAAGAAAATATCGGGTTATAAGGAAAAAAATACAGTAACCTAGTTGCGTAAAATTAGGATCTCATAAGTCATTTGACGCGTAAGGAAATTGAATTCCATTCAAATTGAAGGGCGAATTAGATCTTACAGGTTAGCGGGCAAGCTAGCGAAATAGGGGATGGCACTGAAACATTCACAGAGTCGTACTATCCAATTTAGTTAATTTACCCTCTGAATTGTATTCTGATTTCTTGGAACGTTGATATTACTTGCCCTTTATTAGTCTCGGAAATGAACTTACTTTACTACTTGTCGTTTTCCAAAGTTATTCTCGGTGGCTTTTTCATTTTCAATGAATAGAAAAACAATCGATATTAGATAAGTTAGTTGTTATGTATTGTATGGGCCAAAGTTAGCGTGTTCCATTTTGTTCGAGTTTCCATACTTGAAGTTTTTTTTTTTTTTGGTATGTCATTCTTTGTGGCGGCATTGTTTTCAAATCTATTGACATTTGCTGATAATGGCTTTGGTATATATAATTGCACAGTACGCACAACCGTACGCAGCTTAATCAAGAGATAAGTCGTGTGATAGCTGATAACTGATAACGCTTCGCGCGCGCCCAGGCACGCGCGAGCGCCGTCGGCCTGTTTCACCAACGCATTACACCCGACTGGCGACGAATGTTCGTGGCACCGAGTTTTGTTAAGCGTGGCACTTTATTATATAGTTGTGCGTGAAGGACAGAGCACTAGTTAGAGTGAGTGGACCGATGTAAATCCAATTGTGTTTAAAGCTAGTTATAATATGTAGTCATGTAAAAGCTGTAGCGGCGGTAGCCCAGTGGTGTACGTTACGGACTGCCGAGACGATGGTCTCGGGTTCGATCCCCAGGTACCTCGGGCACACACCTCTGACTTTTTGAAGTTATGTGTGTATTAAAAATGTTAATTATCGCTCGCTTAATAATGTGCCCGGTAGATGGCAATAGGCTCGCCCCCTATTACATTGGGACCGAAACATATCTGGCGAAGTGTGGGTGTGTAATACACCTCTGCCTACCCCTTCGGGGATAAAAGGCGTGAAGATTTGTTATGTTATGTGTAAAAACCGTTAGTTCTAAGTCTCCTTTTATCGGTCAATATTGATATCGTGCGCATTGCCACCAGTAACCTTTCTGAATGTATATGTTTGTATATAGTTTGCCATTATTTGTAAATAAATTATTACCGATTACCGATCTTCAAGAATAGTTTCATTAAACTCTTCACCTCGTCAGTCTGAACCAGTACCTCGTCACTTTGCCAGTAACCCAGTAAGCCAGTACCAGTACCTACCTTTCTATCCTACCATCTAGGAAACTGGCAATATCCCAAGCTTAGTTTTGGTTGCCTTTGTGCCAGATATATCTATAAATTGAGGAGAGTAATGGCTGGATGCGAAAACGTGCGAGTGGATCTTGTGACATAATTTGGGGCAGGCCTACGTTCAGCAGTTGACTGTAGTGGGCTAATGAGGTGACATGAGATTATTGACGACAGGACAGATTGATATTATGACAGATCTTTCTGTAGCCATCACACTCTCCTCAAACGCCATCAGATCGCCATGGGTTCAGATCGAAACGATCAACGGGTGATCTTCTAACGTTTGACACCCACCTCTAGATTATGGACAGGCATGGGGAGTCGTTGGCTATTAGACTCGGTAGCCGTTCAAAATATCGACAGTCACTACATCGATGGTCGCTGTATCGAAAACGTTCCATCGACGGGCTAATGTATCGACAGTACCCCAAATCGATGGTACGCTACATCGACAGTACCCTAAATCGTTATTCGTTGGTACGCTTCATCGTTAGTACACTAAAACGACGGTATGCTACATCGACAGTAAACCAAATCGATAGTACGCTGCATCGACTACCCGACCCGAGCCAGATTTAAATAAAAACACAGGATTTTTTAAAGTTTTAATCACAATTTTCCAAGACAAAAATAAATGAAGGTTAGGTGAGACTGTAACGCAAGTAAGTAGGTTATGTTAGGTTGTTTTGTGACCCTTAAGTCAAAAAATAGGAAAGCAGGGCTCGGACGGTGAGCGCTGGGGCTGCTCCCTGTCCGCCAAAAGGCGGGAGGCGGCGCGTGTCCTCGCCGCCTCCCAAGTAGCTTTGTGAGGTGATGGAGGCGAGAAGTTTGATGGATGCAAGAAGTTTGATGGATGATTGCGAGATCATGACGAGACGGGGCCCGCCAACACCAACGGCGGGCCAATCCCGGGCGGGGTCGCGAGAAAGTATGCTAATCGCGAATCACGTGACCCCGCCAACACACGGGACCCGTAGGGACACCGCGGTGGTTTTTAGTGGGTATGCCCCGAACGCCTGTAGGGGAGAGCCTCCACATACCTCCTCCACCAGTCCCAAGCCCAGCCGTTCTAAGGGCTGGGTTGGCGGAGTTGAGATGACTCATAAGGAGAGTTTCCCACCGTAGTGAACAAAAAAAAAAAAAGGAAAGCAGGGCTCCGTCAACTTAGTGTTTTTTTAATTTAAAATTCGGAAATTTACCTGCTGCATGGTGGTAAATCTTAGGAGTTACTTGTTCGGGTAGTCGATGCAGCGTACTATCGATTTGGTTTACTGTCGATGTAGCATACCATCGTTTTAGTATACTAACGATGAAGCGTACCAACGATTTGGGATACTGTCGATGTAGCGTACCATCGATTTGGGGTACTGTCGATACATTAGCCCGTCGATGCAACGTTTTCGATACAGCGACCATCGATGTAGTGATTGTCGATATTATGAACTGGACCCATTAGTCTCGACATCTCCAAAGCTTTCAATAGAACCTGGCATTCTTCCTATGATCCCAGGTACTTTAAGCGGGGCATAAAAGCTCTTCTCTAGGCCATACTAGTAGCATCATGCTATTATTATTAATATTTTTTTGGCATGAACGGTTTTGCTATAGGACTTCATGTAGGTATGATTTAGATCAGGTGGCATGGAGTAATTTTGATAGGCTTCAATAAAAAAACAGAGACACTAAGCGTTTGCATTGTTTAATTGGGTCGTAGTCAGCACCTGACAATAGTAAACTTGTAAATTCTGTAGTTACTCGTTGCTGTGCAAAGACATCCTGGGTATAGGTACCTATCGATTTTTTAGATTGATTTGAGATGAGACGTTATGTCGTTGTCATTCTGCCAGTGAGGATTAATTTGATAAGGAACAATACCAGTGTTATAGTCTTTTCAGTTAAATAATATATCCGTCTGAACATTTCTTCATACTTCGGGTAATTGATAAATAATACAACAGGAAATTTTATTTATAATTTTATTAAATTAATTATTTCTATAACTTTTTACATATAGTAAATTATATGTGCCACGTTTTGTCAATTACATTGAATAATGCTGCCATGTCACATCAGCACTAGTCACAATAGTACCTAATGTTTTGCCTCTACGATCAGACACGTGTGGCCGCTTTCGACACAGAATGCGTCGAATACCAGACCCGCACGCTCGACAATCGACCGACAAGTTCGTCTCCCTGTTCAGCGCCATTTTGAACGCCGCCATCTTGTGAAGACGAAAACGTCAGCGTACATGAACGAACGAGTGAACTATTTCCACCCGTGACGTCACGCACCGAGGTGCGGGCAGGCCCGCGCGCCCGCGACTAGCGACTCGCCTCCACGCACAACTTGGTCCAAGAATATATTTATGAAATAATTTGTATAAAAATTTTGGCTCCAATATTTACAAATGCACTGATATTTTTTTTACAACGCCGGACTAATTTTTTACAGCGAATAAGTTGGGTAAAGGTCGTAAAGACAAGTCGCAGCCGCCAAGGCCGAAGATTTTTATAGCAATTTCATTTCTAATAACACATTTCTTATCTAATAAGAGGTGCGCGCGTACAGTGCGCGTCCTTGTCTAATACCCTATCGTTACAGTGGTACACGTCTTAACTGAGGGCGTACCACGCGCCCGAATAACGCTACGAGTGAATAAAATCGGAAGATATCGCAAAACAAACTCACTGTAGCAATAGGATACAGATAAAACGTAGTAATGAAGAGACAACACCGAAGGCAGAGCTGACCGGTTCCGTTAGTTACGGCACCCGCGCGCTACGCGACTTATACTATACTACGATCATACCTAGTTAGTATAACCGTATTCTGACAATAGCTTCTCCCTGTTTCTTGTTTTAAAATTAACGTTTAGAATTAACACACAAGTGAGGGGCTTATACAGAATTTGTACTCTTAAAGCGTCCCGTCGCCGGCACCCATGATACACTCGAATGCAAAGTAACGGTACATCACTACGTAGTGTCCACACTATCGAACGTACGGCAGGCGAGTGAGTTGATCGAAGCGAAACACTGGTACGATATAAAACGACAAAGCACTGCTCTAACAATAAATTATTTTTTGTGATACATAAATAATAACCGAATGATAAATAAATTTCTGTTGATATAAATATTCTGACAGAGGCATAGGTCTGAGCGTCGAAGTCAGCTGACGTGACCCCAGGCCACCCCGCGCCGCGACTCCGCTCGCTTACAGCCTAGACTAACTTAACAACGTCCTTAGATGGTACTCAGTCAACTCGCGACAATTGCGTCAAAGTAATGAAAACAGATGGATGGACTCGTTTATCGATGTAGCTTAACAAGTTATAAAACTTAAGTGACTTAGAACACATTAAAACAAGATACTGTACATTTTTACAATGTGATGTGAGCAGCGTATAACATGTAACTCTATGTGGGCATTACACGATTGAGCACTTTACTGTCAAACTTGTCAAAGAACGAATGAGATACTGTTTGAGTGAATGGAATCGTACGCGTCAGTGAGAACTTTGACAGTTGACACGTACAGTGTATTTCGTACGTTCTTATGGTTTGACGTATTGTTCAATCGCGTATTGCCTGCGTATCTTAGTGTGTTGGTATGTAAGCGAGCGTAGTGTGACGTGAGCTTGTGTCCGTGGCGCGTCCGTCAGGAGTGAGTGTTGCGCCCGACATCGCGACAGGACAAGTTCCCGCCAACGCGCATACAACACAATTACCTTAAGAGATCATACTGTCATTAAAAACAAACATTATACTTACAAATGATAATACGTTTACAACTATCCTTATTATAAATATCCATACCTAAAACAATTTACAATAATATTTTATGCAAATTATATTTAGATAACCGTAGCATTCTGAGCCGTCTTGGAGCAGTGAGATGGACCCCAATAGGTCCATAGAATGTCCATATATATTTATTGAAAATAATATAATACAATGAAAATTCAGTCGTTCATCTCAAAAATGAATCAACAATTTATTACAAGATACAATAGTTTATAACAAAAATATATGTGTACTCATCTAGATGTTTCCTTGTGAATTTTGTTTGTAACACAATGTATTGTCCAGCTTTACATTTCGTGTATAATATATTATTTTTTTGGTACATGAATGTCCACAAAAATGAAATCTCAACTAAATAACTGTGTCATTACAGTTAGAATAACGTATATGCTAAAAGAAGATGATAAGGAAAGAAATAAATTCTGGAGTGTGAGCGCCCCAATTTGGGGCCAGACGATCATAATTGGGGCTTCTCACACTGCAGGGGTTGTCAACATGTTAAAAATAAAGAAAATTAAATAACATGAAAAATATATTAAGTATGTTTTTATTTATCTCAACTCTGTATATTAGATATCTGAAGTCGTAAGTAGTGACACATTTACTCAGTCGATCGCGTGTGACAATGAAGTGAGATCATTAATTATAATTCAATATTAATACTTAACAATACGATGGTTAGTGGGTGATGTGTGTTACGAGCAGTTGGACGTTATGCGATTTTAAACTGTACGACTTATGCAATAAAGTCAAAAATAACATAAAACATTTCATTATAACATGTATTGTCTACAACTACTGCGTATTAAAAAAATAAAAAGTACATATGAGTAAGTGAATGATATTGTGATCAACACGAACGTAGCCAAGTGCACGGATTAGTGGCAAGTGACGTCACAATGTCGGTCTTGGTTCGATAACGTAGACAGAGAATATGGCGCTTTTAATATCTACCGATCATCGTGAAGCCCTTGCGCCTGTTCCATGATAGGCAACAAAGTGTTCTACTACAACTACCCAGAGCAGAGTTTACAATTGATTTTTCGCCAGCAAAATATAATAAATAAATAAAAAATAATTTAATTTAAAAATGAATTGCCACAGCCAGGTCACGCTTATGTCGATCAATGTTATAAAACTAATTCTCATAGCCAAATAACTGACCGTACCTGAATTTAGATGATGATCCTCGTTATAAAATTACTTAGCAATAAAAAACAATAAATCTTTTTGGTGGGTCTCTTTTTTGTTTTGTGTTTAAACCCAATTATAAAAAAACTTTACTCCAAATCGGCGCATCATTCACAGATCTAATTCTATTTGATTATTTTTTACAAGAAAATAATTATATACAAAATGTAAAATTGTTATATCTATACAACATACGTTTTAATAGCAACTTGTATTTTTCATGGAAATCAATAACAATAAGTACTTAGAGAGTTTCTTCAAAAACTATTTTGTTACTAAGACCGTTAATATTTATATTCGAATATGTCCGATAGAAAAATTGAATAATAAATACAAAAATAATATGGTCATTTGCAATTATGGGCGAGCGAGGGGCCCTGTTCATTTGTACGAGTTGTTTCGATAAGCCGGCCCCCCATGGCGTACAATAAAATGTATGATATAAAATATAAAGTATTAAAATTTTTATAGTGGCATCATGTAGATATAGATTTGCACACATAGCGTGTTTTCAACACAGTGGAATATGTGACGTCATTTGATATCACGTCTCTACACAATATTGCAACTCATCGAAAAGAGCCAGGCTCGGTACATAAAGTAGAAAGAGAAAAAGAAAATAAAAACAAGATACAAATTCGTCTGAAATGTGAAAATAAACTGTGAATATAAATTTTTGGCAATTTTGTACTTAGTGATGGTTCGCAGAGGTGTGTAGTGTGTTCACGTGTATTGTGTAGTGTGAGTGTGTAAGTGTGAGGTGATGTATTGAGTGTAGTGTGATGTGTTGAGTGTAGTGTGATGTGATGTGATGTGTTGAGTGTGATGTGTGCGGCGCGGGCGCTTGTGTCGCCGAGTCACTCTGTCCGTGCGGCGTCGGCATCACGTCCGGTCACAGAAACAACATTCGCCTTAGTACATGTATCAACAAAATGTTCTACGTTTGTTTACGTTATGAAGTTATAACGTCTAGCGGCGAGCCGATGCCGGCTCCGCACTCGCCCCGCGCCGCCATCCGATCACCTGCAACAACAAATTACATATATTTAATAATATATTCCATCAACATACACTCTTTCGCAGTCCATTGCTGGAAAAGGCCTCTCCGTCTTTGCATCACAAAAGCATTGCGAGTTAATAGGAGGATTTGGGGTCTTCTGTACCATGTCGGTCAGCCGGTTAAGGTTCTGTCATTTCCCAAATATTCTCGTAACTGGTGAAGGAAGATATTCTTCGGGGAAACACTTGGCTTACCTGAATTAACTAAGACTTTCTCTCAAGCATTCGAGTGACGATTGTCTAAATGGGAAATAAAGAGCTTTGGGGCCATCACAGACTAGCTTCTAAACTCATTTGCAGGGCTGTTCCGACCCAATCCAGTGCCTGTGTGCGAAATCCATGAAGCGCCTGTTGGGTGGCACCCGGAAGTTGGCGGATGACCTTTTTGCCAACGCCGCCGCCCCTTCTTACGCCATTGCGCCTGTGTGCGAAATCTGTGAAGCGCCTTTTTTGCCATCCTTTTTCGTAAATAACTGTTATAATTAAGGCAAATCTCGATGCGCGGCGCCCCTGTCACCCTGGCGCCTGTGTGCGCCGCACACATTACACATAGGGACGTTTCGGCCCTGCTCATTTGACTATGCAAGAAAACAGATAATTTTGCCTCCCCTCTGGATCAGCCACTAAGTATTGAGGTGCAGCACGGACGACACAGTTTTTTGCGATTGAGTCCGTGGCGCACAAAACTATGTACTTTTCCACGTCATATGCGTTACTGCATGTAATTTACCCAGATTAGAAAATGCGTGAAATATAGTCTGTCGTCTGCGCCGCACCTTATTCGCACAACCTTTTATAATGGTAATATACATTATATGCTTACTTAGACCCTCGTGGAGCGCACGGCGCGTCTGGGCCTGGTGGGCCCCGGCGACAGCACGAGCGTGGCGCCGGACGAGCGTCGCCGCCGCGCGACGCCCACGCCGCTGTTGCCGCTGTGCCCCGACACCAGCGACTCGCTGTCGCTCTGGTTCGACGTGTAGCCTATCACGACCACCTCGTCTAGAATGAGAGGAGCAGCCGTTAGATGGTGAGGAACCAGTAGCTATAGTCAGTAGTAGCAAGCTCAGAACGAAACACACGTAAAAATAATCATATTCAGTAATATAATACCGTAATATAAGTTCGTGAAGTTCGAAGTAAGTTTGTTAAGTTTACATCCAAATAGGACAGAAGCTGTATTTGGCAAAGACATCTAAATTAAATTAAAACCTAATTGATCACATCAATTTTAGAAGCTTAATGTGAAGAATTGCCTTGCTCTAGCTAAAGCTACAGCGTCCTATATCCTCCTCAACACCAGTGATGCCCAACCCAAAGATTCTTAAAAAAGTCTTTCCAACCTGGTTACATAATTACTTCAAAAGGAAAGTAATGATTTCGCTGTAAATGTAAATCCTCCTAATTATGAGTCCCGTACGGTATTACGAATTACCCTTGAACGATATAACTGTCTACAGAAAGCATGGTTCACCGACGAACGGTAAGACGAAAAAACTATTAGTCGATACCATTATTTAGCGATAGTACGTTTTGCCGAATAACGCTACAACGAATGAATGGTTGGCCGATACCAAGATTTGCCGATGTCATGGTTCGCCGCAACACGCTTTAACTAAATAATCCTAAAAAATACCTTTTCTTACATCACTTCTCATCGTTACCTAGTCGGCCAATAAGTTAAGTCGACGGAGCCCTGCTTCGCAGGGCTTTTACTTTCGAGTGCGAGGTCACAAGAAAACCTAACATAACCTATTAGGTACCTACACATAGAAGGTGCTTTGCAATTTGCATCGAAAACACCTTTTCTTACATCACTTCTCATCGTTACCTAGTCGTCCAATAAGCTAAGTCGACGGAGCCCTGCTTCGCAGGGCTCCTACTTTCGAGTGCGGGGTCACAAGAAACCTAAAATAACCTATTAGGTACCTACACATAAAAGGTGCTTTCGATGCAAACTGCTATCGGTAAAGGGTTATTTAGTTAAAGTGTGTTGCGGCGAACCATGACATCGGCAAATCTTGGTATCGGCCAACCATTCATTCGTTGTAGCGTTATTCGGCGAAACGTGCTATCGTTAAATAATGGTATCGAATAATAGTTTTTTCGTATTACCGTTCGTCGGTGAACCATGCTTTCTGTAGACAGTTATATCGTTCAAGGGTAATTCGATATACCGTACGGGACTCTGTTTTTAAACCCAATTGTAAATAAAAAAAATTAACAAAAAATAACCGCCTCCAAAAATCTGGAAAATGTGTGAAAATAGCAAGTAAAGCGATACTAATTGGTACAAATCAAATTCTGAGAAGTTTTTACAAAAAGATCTCAAAATTTGAAAAACAAGACAAATAGAATTATGTAAAGATGCAATACTAAAATGCAGCAATACCAAATCAAACCTATTTCAATGAATACAGATTTCGTGTTAAATAACTCTAAAGAACCACAATCCACTGCAATACAATAATTACCTACATACAAGCGCATAGAAAAATGGATATCGGAGACAACCGTCAACAACGTCTACCCTCACGCGTCTGCCCTGCTCGCGTTCGGGTTGGTCACTTAATAACATATTTAATTCTTAATCTCAGCTGGCACCGACTCCAAAAAAAGTATAATTGTATATTATAGTCCTAACAAATATTTTTTTTCTAAGTACTTAGTCCAAAAATATAATATACTTATCTGATTTCTGGTGATAGGTATTTAATTTAGTTTGTTAGTCATATAAAAATATGTATTGTGTCAGGTATGTGAATTAAGTGGTAGATACGTATAACTCGTATAAGTATGTAATATTAAGTTGAATAGGTGATGTTTATAAGTAAATTGAAGTAAAAATAACGGAATTTATTTTTTACTTTTTAGTGCTATTTTCACACATTTTCCAGATTTTTGGAGGCGGTTATTTTTTGTTAAAAAATTTTATTTCCTGTTTTTTAGTGAATTTTCCTTTCTGCGGTTATCTGATTTATCGAAATTAAAGATGGGTAGACTTTTTTATTTTTTTACCTGGGGAAACTCTTTTGCCGAGTGCCTCTCCGCGTGGCGGGCAAAGAATGGGACACAGGGGACGCGGGTGTGCTGCTCCGTTACGCTTGTCCCGTAAGTAGGGCTCAGTCTCTGGAAGTGTCCTCCCTCACTCGCACAGTACGAGGTAGCGCCTCGTACTGTGCGAGTTCAGTGGTTCCTCGGCTCTCCGAGACCGCTGTCTTCTCGGGGTCGTTCGTGGTCGTCAGCCAGATTGCCATCTCTGATTGCCCACGGCCCTAAGGAAGAGACAGACTAGCGGCCATTGCCACCACCACGACGCCGCCTGCGTCTGCGAGCGGGATCGGCTCTCTCGCGATCCCGCTCGGCGGCCTCTTTCTGGAGCATAACCGCTTCGCAGAAGGAGACCACAGCATCCCACCGGATGTCTTGCACCAACATGGCCTGGACGACGGCCTGCGGAGAAAGATCGCCTCCGTTAACAGAGACCAAGTCTCGCCGCTCGGATTTACATGCAGGACACTCAGAGAGCGTATGCTTCGCAGAGTCCAGGTCACTGCCGCAGTGGTGGCATGCCGGCGTCGCCTCGCGGCTGATTCGGTTCAAATACTCGCCGAAACATCCATGTCCGGTGAGTATCTGAGTCAACCTAAACATGACGCAGCACTTCTCTCGATCAAAGATGGGTAGTATTGGGTAGACCTACTAAACGCGCTGCCCATATGAGACAGCGCCGTTTAAATGAAACTATTTTTTGTATTGCTGCTAATGGCAGACGAGCGAACGGCCCATCTGAAGGTAAACGGTAACCACTGCTCATGGACTTCGCTAATGTCAGGGTATACACAGCAAAGCCGCTGCCTACCGTGAAAGTAATGCTTTCTTTAAACCTCGTTTGAAGGACAAGTCATAGCGCTCGGGAAACACCGCAGCAGGTAGTGCATTCCAGAGCTTACACGTACATGGTAGAAAAGATCGCTGGAAGCGCACCGTACTAGATGAGAACGCTTCCAGGTAGTACGGGTGAACTCTACTGCGTCGGCGAGTGGTACGTTGGTAGAAGGGTGACCCTCGTACCAAATTAAACAATTCTTCGGAAAACTCCCCGTGTAAGAGTCAGTAAAATACGCAGAGAAAACTAAAGTCTCTCCGCTGCTCCAGCGACTCTAGTCTAGCCGTGAGATCATCGACGATTCGAACAGATCGTCTCTGTAGGGAGTCAAGTGGATCAAGCTGATATTTTGGCGCTCCGGCCCAGAGATGTGAGCAGTACTCCACAACTAGCGAAGAAATGGAGAAACGTCTATCTCAAAGTGGGGAATCTCGGTCCAAGGCTATTTCAAGAGAAAGTAGTGAACTGCGTGAAAAGAGGTTATCACAAATGCGGGCTTATAGTGAAAAATATTAAATCGTGTAAACACTGAAAAACGTAGCTACTCATCGTCTGCTCTTTGAATTAAACCGTACTACTATTAGTTATTCTGTGATTTAAAATCAAAGTTATTATATGTATAAGCTAGCAGTTGGCGGATTCGCTCGCGCGTAATGACGGACTTTCCATATAAAAATACAACCCCTATTTCCAGAAATGCGTAAATACATGATCACATATTTCTAATCAGAAGCTAGTTTATGAAATTTCATTTCGCATAAAAACTTTCAACCCCTATTTCACCCAAACGGTAGATTTTAGAAATCGCTAAAACACGTACCTACTTATTTGTTTTATTTCTAACCAGAAGCTCGCACACAAAAGTACACGCTATCTTTTTAAAAATGACGGACCTCCCATATAAACTTTCTACACCTATATCACCCTCTTAGTTGTTAGATTTGAAAAAAATCTAAATTGCGTGTTTATTTTTTCTAACCAAAAATATGTATAAAAATCCTTCCTTATGGGTGCTTACGTCATAATATGCATCGACTGTCAAAATTTCAAGTCTCAAGCCCCTATGGATTTGGCTCTGCGATGATGAATCAGTCAGCCCAAGCAATTTTATATAATGTATATAGATTTACTCTCCAACCTTTCTTCATCCCGGTTTCATCAATACCTGGTAATGGAGCCCGAAGTGGGTCGGTTGATTGCGACTATTCTAGTGTCCACTGATGAAAAGTCACAGTAAATGCTTAATTTCGTTTACTTGGATGACTTAGTTTTTTGAGTTTTTAATGAAACTATTGGATTTATTTTGATAAAATTTGAGTTTTTAATTAAACTATTGAATTGATTTTGATAAAATTTAAATGAGACCCACCTGAAAGTATATGCTTTCAAACAAAAAAAGAATTTTGGAATTCGGTCGATAAATAACGGAGTTATGAGGTAACAAACATAAAAAAAAAACATACAACCGAATAGGCTAGTTGACAAAAAAAAAAATTATAAGTCCGTCCTTTAGATTATTCAAAAATAAGCGATACGTATTTTTTTATTTGTAAATTAAACCAAAAATGACCAAGATATAGCTCATTAAAGTTACGTATAACGTCACGCCGTGCTGCATTTTTTCGCACTAGATGACGTCACACGTAACTTTAAAGGGCTATATCTTTGTTATTTTTTATTTAATCGAAAAAAGAAAAAATACGTGTCCAGTATTTTTATATAATCTAAATTACGGACTACATAAAATGTAATTATTTTGACCCTGGAAACTACCCTATTAACCTCCTCCTCTTTTTGGAGTCGGTTAAAAAACTTCGAAAATCGGCGCATCATTCACAGATCTAATTCTATTTGATTAATTTTTACAAGAAAATAATTATATACAAAACATAAAATTGTTATATCTATACAACATACGTTTTAATAGCAACTTGTACTTTTCATGGAAATCAATAACAATAAGTACTTAGAGAGATTTTTTCAAAATTTATTTTTTTACTAAGAACGTTAAAATTTATATTCGAATATGTCCGATAGAAAAATTGAATAATAAATACAAAAATAATATGGTCATTTGCAATTATGGGCGAGCGAGGGTGTCCCTGTTCATTTGTACGAGTTGTTTCGATAAGTGTCCGGCCCCCCCATGGCGTAAAATAAAATGTATGATACAAAATATAAAGTACTAGAGGACGCCAGCAGCTACGCCTGCAACTTTTTGAAATTTACCCATTTTGGCCGATCCCGTGGGAATTTCGGGAAATCCCTTCTTAGTGCACCCCTACGGTCCCCAAGGAACACACATGCCAAATTTCAGCTTCCTGCGCCCAGTAGTTTCGGCTGTAGCGTGTCTGTCAGTCAGTCAGTAACGCAAGGATTTTATATATTAAGATTAAAATTATTATAGTGACATCATGTAGATATAGATTTGCACACATAGCGTGTTTTCAACACATTGGAATATGTGACGTCATTTGTCATCACGTCTCTACACAATATTGCAATTTGCAACTCATCGAAACGAGCCAGGCTCGGTACATAAAGTAGAAAGAGAAAAAGAAAATAAAAACAAAATACAAATTCGTCTGAAATGTGAAAATAAACTTTGAATATAAATTTTGGGCAATTTTGTACTTAGTGATGGTTCACACTTTCACAGAGGTGTGTAGTGTGACCCCCCCCCGTAGGATCTCCACCTTGTCGTGGTGGGGGGGCTCAGTAACCGTGGATTGGTCATCCGCGGTGAAGCTAAGAGGGATCCAGGAGGGGACGCTCCACGTGGGCTTGGAGGGGCCTGCGCAGGATGCGTTCAACGGTGCGGGTGCGAGGGACAGTTCTGTCTGTCCCTCGCAGTCGGGCGCGGTCGCGGGAGAAGAGGCGTGTCGGTGTTGCGTTGCCGCACGCCCTATATCCCGCGACCAAATGGGGGCGCACCATTCGATGCGTCGCGGTGGGGCCGCAGAGGAAGAGGAGATGCGGTGTTGCGTTGCTGTCCTCCCTATCCTCTGCGGCCGCTGGGTGTTTTGGCGGCGGAGTCCAACACCTTAATCCGCCACCAAGGGGGTCTAGTTCGGGGCCCGCCTGACCATCTGGTGGGCCAATACCCCTCGGAGGGCAGCGACGAGTGCTTCGGCGATGCCCTACCCTCCGACACACGGGTACATGGAGAAAGTCGAGGTGGTTTTTAGTGGAAACACCACATACTCCGGCTCTTTTTTCCCCCAAGAGTCGGAGATCCGAAGGGACTTTCCACCTCGTAAAACAAAAAAAAAGGTGTGTAGTGTGTTCACGTGTATTGTGTAGTGTGTGTGTGCAAGTGTGAGGTGATGTATTGAATGTAGTGTGATGTGTTGAGTGTAGTGTGATGTGATGTGTTAAGTGTGATGTGTGCGGCGCGGGCGCTTGTGTCGCCGAGTCACTCTGTCCGTGCGGCGTCGGCATCACGTCCGGTCACAGAAACAACATTCGCCTTATGACATGTATCAACAAAATGTTCTACGTTTGTTTACGTTATGAAGTTATAACGTCTAGCGGCGAGCTGATGCCGGATCCGCACTCGCCCCGCGCCGCCATCCGATCACCTGAAACAACAAATTACTTATTTAATCATCATAGTTCACAATTTCACTGCTGGACATTAGCCTCTCCTAATTTGAGTTACAATAGCATTGTGCTATAGCTTTATGCGCTTACCGAAAGCGGGTTTGATCTCGAGTATCCGTGTCTTCCTCATGATAATCCTTAGTCACCTTTTGCGACACTCGCCGAATGAACTGGGTTAGTGATGACCGGCGCTGTTCTGTTCCTGATGGACTTTTAAGATGGGAATAGTCTGTCGTCTCTTTTAAATGTATATTTATGACATATGACATATATATGGCGCGCGCGGCGCTTCTGGGCCTGGTGGGCCCCGGCGACAGTGCTAGCGTGGCGCGGTCTTATACACCACTATTTTTTAATTAGTACAAAATTTTTACGAGGCACTAAGTATCTTTAACTGATCATATTATTTTATGTAGTTAAAAATAAAAACACTAAATCCCAAAACTGTCTCATAACTGTCCACAAAAATACGTAATAATTGGTAAATGCATAAATAAGGCTATGACCGACCCGCGTTCTATGAGTAGTAACAGTAGTAAACTGCTCCATTAATAAATTCCCACCTGTCCCTCTGCGCCCGCGCTGCGCCCCGATGCGACAAACAGTGCTAAATTGCTAGCGGTAGTGAGCGCATCCATTTTTTCGCAGCAATAGTTAATTGTTTGTCTACGTTTGCCCGACGCGATGGCTTATCAGTTCACATCACGGGAATATGTAGCTATACTTCGTGCGTACTTTTTGCGTTAAGCCATTCGATTCACATATTTTATAATTAAGAATATTTTTAAAACGTTTTGTTGTTAATGTTATTATTTGGCTAATGTGGGTATTTACATAAAATATAGTAGTACGCAGTCTTATTTTGTTGAATGTTCTGTTTATGAAATAAACTTTGCAGGATAATATCTTGTAATCATTTATGTAGTAAGTAGTTGACGATTTGACAGGTTGATGTGTGAATTGTGTGTATGTGGTAGAAGTGTAGTGGTATATTAGTTATTTTTACATTCTCATATGTTAGTAAATATTTCGTTATTACAAGATGAAAGTATTATATAGTATTAAACATAAACATATTATAACTAAGCAGAGGCAAACAGTAAAATTCTGTAGGTTATGTTTTATTATATAATAAGTTTGTTGGTAAAATTTAGTTGTGTTTGCATCTTGTTGTGAACCTAACAGATAAATACAATTATAGCCATAAGTAAGGTATCACAGTTATATGAGACCAAGATAAAGTACATAATGTGTATGTATGTTGCGGTGAACGAGCACTGGCATTGTTAGAGATAATTTAAGTGTGAGATAAGTAAGAGTTAGCGAAATTGAGAATGGTGAAAGTGTATATGATTTGTGTGATTTTATTATTTGTGAGTGTAGGATTATAAATAGTTGGTTATATATGAAACAAAAATTGTGTGTAGTAATAGTGTAAACATAAATTAAGCTGACTAAGGATAACGACGTATAACTTATGTCTTCTCGAGATCTGTACGTTGAGGGATCCAGGCATAGTCAATCCGATTGTTCCTGAAGTTCCTTGAGGGTCGATTCAGATCTTATTAGTATATGTTTGTCGCCCACCTGCTTCCGTAAAAAGACGTTGCCGTTTGAAGACCAGCAAAATTTATATGCCTTTTGTCGAGCAAATTCTCTGGCTAAATAAAATAGCCTTTTCGACGTACTAGACAGATGTTCATCCACGTAGACAGCTAGTTTTTGGCCAGCTATTCCAATAAGTTCCGTGTTTAGCTTATTCTTCTTATTTGGTTGTTTGTTATTATAGCCTCGGACTCGCGATAGTAATTCTTGCTTTGCTTGTACGTTTGAAAATTCTGCGATTATAGGTCTGCTAGCACCGCGGCTCCCTGGTAGACGATAGATATCTCGTAGCTGCACTGACGCCGACGGCAAGTTTGCAGTATTGGCTATACCTTTTATAATTTTTGACAGATCCACCGAAGATTCATTTTCCTTGACAGGTATATTTCGTACTTCAACGCTAGATGAGCGTGATTTATGTTGTAAGTCCGTGAGCGATTTTTCTAGTGACTCAGTGTACTTCTTTTGTTCTAGGTAGGTATCCTGTAGAAGCTTAACTTGATTTTTTAAATCTTCATACTGCTGCGAGACAAATGCTATGGACTTTTCAATTTCCATATTTGACTTTTGAATTTGTACATCATTACTTCAAAAGGGAAGTAATGATGTCGCTGTAAATGTAAATCCTCCTAATTATATCTCGAGCAAAACCACCTTAAACACTCCAATTAACAGGGCCTCGATGTAAACAACAGTGCTCATTGAGACGCAGATATAACCCGAGCCTCTCATATCACTTTCAATGACGGTACTTGGCAGGTGTCCCAATTTCCCGGACCTCTTGTTTTTCACTGCGCTCGGGGCGCCAAAAATCCTACAAGTGATGCTTTACAGCACTTTTAAATTTCGCGTTTAATTAAAACCGTGCACGAATTTCGTATGAGCAAACAGTGAGACGGCCTAAAACGCCTATGCATTTTGCCGTTAAAAATTCATTTGATCCCACTGCTGAATTCTGAATGTAAGCTTAAATAGATCTCAGTGTTATATTTTTCGTTCTCAGTCTTAAGCCACGACTTGAATTAACGCCAAACGAATTTTGCCTGTCTAAATCAACATCAAACATTTGGCCTCCGTAATGAGGATTAAAACATTTTCCATTTCAGAATGAGAATAATTTATGTTAACGAAATATGCCTACTCCCAGCAATATCAGTATTTGTGAAATAATATTAAGAGATGGCAAGAAGCGTAAAGGAAACCGTAAATTTATATAATCATATCCAAATAAAGCTTTGTGAATTGAAATAAAAAGCTTTAGTACGAACAAATGTTTCCTTAATGTTACATACCTGCCAACAATCACTATCTGGATATTATTTAAGAAGCTATTACTTTTAGACGTTGTACCCTTAAGATAGTCTTGTCTATTCTGTTTCAACACTAGCTCTCCAGCTCGTTTACGGTAATATGCTCCCCCTTATGCATATCAAAGAACCTACAAGCAATATGCCAGCAATATTCTTTAGATATTTTTTTTTCTACCATGTTTTTGCTACTTGAGACTGCATAGAAGAATAGTATATTTTCCACTTCACTTTCCATATTTCCCTTTATAAAACTAATTTAAGCCCACACACGATTCTATATTATTACTAAGTATAGTTGTTCCTTCAAGTTTAATGCCGAAGCATGTTGATTTTAAGCCGGTGAAACAAGTAACAAAAACTTTTACACAATAAAGCTTTCGGCGAATGTATGAACAAAGAGGAAAACACTTATATAAGGACTGTGCATGATAAAAATTTCCTGTAGCGGGTAGACATAGTTTATTTTTTGCACTTTCAGAGCTCGCGTAAAGCCGCCTTATATTCGTCGCTCCAGGAATATTCGTTGATGAACCGTGGGGATATCATTGCGACGACGATACAACGTTGTGTGTTGATTTTACTTGTGTAACAAAGAATATACAAGTAAAAAACAATGTACCTACCGCGCGTAAGCGCCGAGAAAATGTTATTGAAAATATAATTGGAGAAACAGAAAGGTAAGGGTAGAACACCGGGATTTCATGCTATTCCGTGTCAGCAAAATCAATAAGATAGGTAATTTAAACTAAAACATGCATGACATTTTTTACTCCTCGAAAAAATCATTTTCAGATTTTCTTGACATTGTGTATGACAATGGTATTACGGTTTTTGTTGTGTATGATGTAGATAGTGGTATAAATACCGGTTACAAATGCAGTAAGACAGACACGCCCGACAATAGATGGTCATCTGTAGTCTATGCATAATACCGGCTGCGTTAAGATAACACTAATTGTGTATTGAGTGCCAAATTAATGCTACGTAGCAACTGTATTCTTAATGAACATATTGAAGTACATATAAGTATCCTACGAGGTTTTGTACGAAAATAGGAATAGGGAATTGCTATTAGAAGTGGACATTAATACTATAGATGCCACGGTATTATACATAAGAAAATGCTAGAGCGAAACAACTAAACACATTACGCAATTGTTGATTATGCCGCGTTACTAACTGGCAAGAGTATTTGTCCTCAACAATCTTTATTCGCAAGCATTCAAACAGTTATAATTCTTTCCGTAAATACCTTCACAACAGATCGATTGAAAACTACAGAAAAACAATTTCTTCAACGAACTTTCGTAAGACTTGTAAACTTGTATAAAAAGATATTTAAGGAAAAAGTTAAAAGCTGAGAGAAAAAGGAAAAAATAGATATAAGTCGTATCTTATTTTCCTTACCTAAGACTTTGACCTCTCAAAAGGGATATAATTTGTTTTTCAAAGGGCCCAAATTTTATTTGACAGCGTCTACCTACAGATAGAAAATATAATAATACAAATTATAACCTTGCTCCATTATTTGAGAATGAAAATTCTGGACGGTGGACTCTTTTTATAATTCAGTTATTTTATTTTCAATTTCATTTGTAGCTACATGTGTGTGTAGTTGTGTACTCTTGGTAAATCATTCAAAAAAACAATAGGTACGTGGAATTTGTAAAAAATTCAGCTTAAGTTTTAGTAGGTAGTGGGTCTTACGTTTAGTAATGGGTGTTTTATATTTTAAGGAGGTAGAATTTATTATAATTTCAAGTTAATAAAATGGTTCAAAATGAACCTAAATCAAATAAGTTCGAACGTATAACTGAAGTAATGTACTTTGAGTCGCAAATTGTTAAACAAACAAGTAAGCTTGGGCCGTTTTGCAAATTTTACATAGCCATTCATATGAACTCGTATGAGTGTGGCCAAACATTTACATAACGTGATAGACAGAGGTGTCATAATGAATATGGAAACATGCAAGAATGTCATTAAAAATAGTGTCACTATGAAACATATTTTTGTCATGTTTCTCCTTTTTATAACTTTGAATACAAGCATGACTACACTTTTCAAGTGTTTCACTTGGTTTTTCGCGTGAGATTGCAATTTTTATTCAAATACGTCATTGTCGTTTTGCAGTTATTTAAATCACAGCTTTTCAGCATTCCATGTCTCCCATTTTTCGGATTCAGATACGTAGGAATCTTTATAGCATGTTGTTAATAACCGTATAACAAAACTTATGATTTGAACTTTTATTTTGAAAAAGCATTGAACATAGCTGGAAAAGCCATGCTGAGCTTGAAAATTGCATAACAAAAACACTGAAGCAAGGGCTAGTAAGTAAATGTTGTGTTGTCAAAGATGACTTAACGAGACGTACCACTTCAAAACCACCTTACAAACAAAAACCAATAATTAAAACGTTTTAACACATTCCAAGGAAAGCCATCACGCATGGCGTCCCTACCGCTGCAGCAAAAGTTTGTTGAGTTGAGACTAATTATAACACAAACGGCACCATGCGAGCGGATTGTAATGGCGGCAAGCAATGCGTTTTGCGCCAATTTCCTGCAATACATGTTAAACGCCGGCAATCTCGCGTCGCTCGCCGAACGCACTGCACGCTCTTCCGGAGACTACTTGTCACTGAAATTATAATTGACTAGTAATTTGTTGGACATGATGAGGCTGTAGAAGACATTTGAAATGTTTTGATATTTTGAACCAGTTTATTTAGGTTTTCTACAAATATGATTACGGCGGTGATTTCTGGCAAGCGTGTACCAAAGTCAAGTTAGGTTTGAGTTAGGTATTAAACGGAAGCAGCAAAAGACTGGCAAGACAGCTTAAATGGCTGTCCTGCTAAGTATTTAAGGACATAATGAATGTAGTAAAACGATAGCTTGCTCGGTGTCTGATACGTAGGTGTTAAAATATAGCTGCTATTTTTATCAGCTATGTTTAAACTAAAGATATTGTGTTATACCTATTTTGTATTATATTCATATCCCTTGATTGTATGTAAGCTTTATTGAAAATAGTCACAAACATTTTCAATCAACATACATTAGCAAATAACTGGAAACCGAATTCTAAGCTTTATTGGCGCCCAACGCGGGTCACAACAGAGCATTATACACGACCACACAGACATTGCACCTAATCAATACGAATACCAAACATTCGCGGTAGTTAGTGCAATAAACAAAGTTCAAATACGCCAGGTATGCCTTTGATCGTACACTGCACAAAAAAGAAAGTACATAAATGGGCACTGTGTAGGAATTTCGGACGGCAAAACGGGCTCCGATTGTAGTGTATGGAATATGCAGGCTTCAATTAAATGGAATTCATGTGGGCGACGTCATCACCATGAAGAAGCTTAGATTGTTTCGAATTTTGAATAACATTTTCGAAATTCCGAATCGTACGAATTCTAACGACTTATGTCATTAGTCGCCATTTTGAATTGAAGATTTATTACTTTTTCTTTAATGCAAAATGGCGACTGAATTCGTACATATATTTATACAAATTTATACGATAAGACTAAATACAAGATCATAATTCAATTATGAGTATATTTGTGTTAGATTTTGTCATATGTTTACAGAAACTGTCCCAGCGATCGATTCAAACATACTAGGAGAAATATTTTTCTACAGAGGCATAGTCACAAAAATAAAACTAAGCAAATAAAAATTGATAACCAAAGGACAGAGGATGTACAAATCAGTCTCCAATTCACTGGCACACAGAAAAGCATGGAAGCCAGCCGCAATATTTCGACACGAGAATTTATTTCCGTCTGAAATTGAATAGGACGGCGCAGTCAAACCGTGTTAACGTTACTGCGACTGTTTGTGATGGGCTGGTTCGGGGAAAAGCGAGGTAAGGGTTCACTCCATGCGTGTTGAAAAAAAGTTGACTGGCTGCTCTATACTAATATTACAAAGCTGAAATGTTGGACGGTTGAACTCGCATATCACGTGGCCAGAAACTGCCTGTAACGTTTGACTTTGGGTCAGCTTTTTGTAACGTGTAGAGAGTTTCGCCCTGTTTGCTTATCCATTATGCCCATATGCTTTATCATCCCGATAAATTCCAAGTTTGAAGGAAAGTGTAAATAAATTTACCTGGCACTTTTCAAGTTGTGATGGAAAGTGCTAGATGTAATTTAAACATTGCATTCATTTAAAAGCTTTCCTCAAAAGATCTTGAATTTATTCAAAAGAGTTGATCGATTTATGAACACCATTAATACTCTCTATCGTATATTAGATCTTTAGACAGTAGCATCGCTGCAGCAGTCTCAATTTGCATACACAGACGGATGTATGGCTCAAATAGGACGTCAAGTTGTTGATATCCAGCACATGCGAATGCGTCTGACAGCCGTCCAGTCTGACGTTAAAAGTTCGTTAGATTCATCATGAGAAAAGTAATTTTGAGTTTCCGCATAACATTCTAAGGATTTGTGAAAACAAAACGTTGATGTGCGAAGCAGTGTTGTTACGAAAATTGGACGATAAAGTAGTCTGTTTGTATTAGTAATTACATTTTCCATTCTTACGTCATCGGTAGACAATATCCAGTATTTGACGTACATTAGCAATTTAATCCGACGTCACCGTTAACCCAAGCCCGGGATAGGAGGCTTTTGTCACGATTCAGTTGGGGATTCCGTCCATCACTTACACTGTTGCAACGTCGGCATGCAACAGTGTGATGGAGCTACTATCAAGGGCTCAGGTATTCCGTGCCAGAATTAAACTACGCCATTTGTTGTACCAATTTTAAGGTATATCTATCACTATTTTAGAATGGGCTAGAAATATAATTTTAATTAGATTTGAATCAGAGATTGAGCTAGTAAAATATGCCGATTACCGAATTGATAGTGTGGTTGGAAATTGTCTTGATTAAGCTGTTTTGTTTCTTATTTTCGCTGAATGATGTCGATTTTATTATATCGATATTTTAATTTTAATGGCGTCCAACGTGAGATTTACCTGTATACAAATCAGTTAAAACAATTCCGTGAGAATCAAGATAATAAGTTACTACAGGTTACAATATATGCGTATGTGCGATTTATACCTACAAATATGCCAGTATGTGTCAAGAAATCGTCGTTATCTATTTTTATTTGTGACTTAAAGGTCGTATTCGATTCCATCCAATACACATCCGATGAATCCACTCAGATTATGTTTCCGCATAACATTCTGTTGAAATTGTAAAATTTCAACAGAAAACAGAATAGGATGATGCTAAACCCTCGTTGCACTAGGATTATCTTTAGTGCAAGTGAACTATCGAGATGAGGATAATAGTTTCAAAGGATTACGGAATCAAAGCTATTAATGTATTTGCTGGAGACTATAATCTTGTCCCGTTGTTATTACAGTGTTGGTTTTATGCAGGCTTTAAATGAAATAGATAGATATTACGCATTCATTACAAAAGAGTTATGGTTTTCTATGTAAAGTTAGGTTTCTTGAGATAATAAATTTCGAAACAGGACTAGAACAGGCTAGACATTGTCACAAAATGCCTAGGCATAATAGAAATGACATAATAAATAAATAAAAAAATAATTTTCTTTTTAAATCTTTGTATGAGAACTGTGTACATGCTTTATTATACAACTTGGGTTCATGGTGTGCCTACAACCGTACATGCAGACTGACAGACCGAGTCCAGAGACAGTTTTGGGGAGTTCATATTTCCATTTTTAGTTACAAGATACGTAATTAATCTTACACGCTCTACGTTATATTAACATATCTCTTTTATATATGTACTCAATATAGTAAGATTCAAGTGTCGGCACTATAAGCAGATCTTTTCTATGATCCAGGTCTCTTTAAGTATTCACAAGAACAATCTTTCAGAAATCTCTAGAGTCCCAGTTTCCGAAATTGATTTCCATTTATTACTATACGCCTCCATTCATCTGCCAACATTTCAAGCATTAATTTGTTTAGTTAAGTTACCACTCAAGAACGTCGACAGTCTAACTTCCAATCCACAGGGACCGAGTGAGTCTTGGATGAAAAACGAGAGTACACCTTACGCCCTTAGGGATTACAAGCGTGACGGTTCTGTAATTCTGTGTATAGTACTAAGATAGGTGAGGAAGTTGAGCGGTAGACGATCATATCGTCCACCAATAATCTAACTTTTGCGATGGTGCGATGGTTGATAACCTTCAAATTAGCTGGATGTTAGAGTCCAATATGATCGTATCTTTTAAACATTGAAAACTCTTACTTCAGTCTCCCGCATTGCTAATGTAGGAAATGAATCAATTATATTTCCAACTCCGCCAATACTTTACTGATAAAATTCGCTGCGGGGTCCATAATGGTTCAACTTTCCACGGGACTTCTGGTCTAAGCACGGTATGCATACTATGGTCGCTAGGTCATTTTGGCTGCAAAGAGAATGCGAGTGAGTCTAGTATCATAAAGCTGAGTGAGGCTAGAAAACTAACTTAATGTGTGTTTGTATATGTTTTTTCGCAAATTGCTCAACTGCCTTTCATCTTCAATGGATTCTCAGCTTAACAGTCTTGAAGGCTTACTGACGGCACGTGCCGAAATCCCTACGAGCGTACACTCTGATATATTAATATGGCTATTAAACTGCGAGACTCTTAATGTATTAGTTGATGTCTTCATGAATGTATAACGGTGTTTGGTATTTAGGAATTGTTGGGGCTTAGATGATGTATGATAAGAATTATGCAAATGTTTGAGGGTATATGGGTAAGGCTCGTTAACTAAGGGTAGATTCAGTTACTTGTGCTTCACGTTCAATAGACGCAATTACTAATCCTCTACAAGAATCAGTCCTTTGTGGACTGATTCTTGTAGAGGATTAGTAATTGGCATGGCATTAGGCATGTTGGTGGTGACAGTTTTGTGCGATGTTGTGTATAGTATAATGAAACATATGAAGACAGAAATTTCCATTGGACATCTGATGTGGGTGGGTCGAAAGCTGTTATCTTTTAAAAGGGTGCAAAGCTTCTACATGTTTTCAAAATCTATTGGTACTATTCAAAAAGGTCTCTGAGATTTTTTTACCCCATTTCTGCTTTTCTTATCCAACAACAAAAATATGGTGACGCCAAATAACAAAAACATAGTCAACATCTAAAAAGAATATGGGTATTAGAAAAGACTAACAGACGTCGGAGTAATATTATTAAATATAATAAAAGTGAGCCACCTAAAACTGAAATACAGTTATGACTAGATTAATACCCAAAACATCCACACAGCTGATAAATCAAGCTTTCGACTCGCTAGAAAATACTACGGGCATTGCTAGCACCCAAAAGTCAAACCGAAATACTATATCAAAAACGAAAAAGCCAACATAAAACGCCGATGTACAATTAAAGGAATATTTATGGGTATATTATACTGCAAAGACACCTATCCTCTCCGAGAGGCCGATAAATCTTTTGCCGATAATTTACTGATTGTTTGTCGCGTCACATAAATATTCTTGTGACGTCACAGGTCCTAGATTCTGGCGTTTGCACCTCCGCATCTATAAGTTATTTATTTGTTTTGCTTTAGGGAATTCATCTGTTGACTGGCTGACGGGAATCCGACACGACTTTGACTCAGGAAAATACCAAAAGGTAAATGCGAAGTCAAATAGAAAAACTTTTTATTTCCAGTCCCATGTTGGGCGCCATTAGTATGAATAATTTATTGTTACATAGAAATATTTCAATATGGTTCGTTATGGCATTAGTTTTAGTCATTATTTTTATAAGGGGGCTCTGAAATATTATCTTCTTCTTTCGTGTCAATGACGAGTCTCAAGTTGTAATGCATAAAATTTTGTTTGCCCAGTACGCAGCCACCCTTACTGCATTTTCGGAGGCGTTCATTTCGTCTTGAAGCGAACACGTGTCTGGGCAGTTAGGGCATGATAGTAGATGGAGCATTGACTGTATGCTAGTGCCACACTCACACATGGTTTCGGATTCGTCCAAGAAACCACATCTGGCTCGGTTTTCCTTGCACCGTCCAACTTAGGTCCGCAATCTATTTATCGACTTCCACGTAGACCTTGGAAGCTCGTGACCAGGGGGCAGGTTTTCCGAAATAGGGACAAAAGGGGAAGTAAGTGAGCTTTGTGCCGTCCATAGGTCTTGTCTGGCTTGGGAGACTTCATTGTCGATCGCCGCAACACATCTTTAAAAACTCTTTCGACTTTTTAGCCCTAGAGGAACTGGTTGATAGTTGTGCATAGGGTGCCGTTCGTCGAGTTCTAGTCTAGCTCGCTCCACGGAACTTCCTATACTCCTGCGAACACTGGGTGGAGCTATGCCTGCAAGTGGGAACAGCATTTGAGTCGGGGTCGGCTTCAGACAGCCCGTAATAATCCGACACGTCTCGTTTAGCGCTATATCCACTTTCTGTGCATGAGCGGAACGGCTCCAGACGGATGACGTGAATTCACCTGCAGAATAACTTAGTGCTAATCCAGTAGTGCGTAAGACCTTTGGCTGGGCACCCCAATTGGTGGTTGTTAATTTTCGCAGGAGGTTATTACGAGCTGTAACTTTTTGCTTGATGTTCTCGCAGTTTCTTTTAAACGTGAATGATCTGTCTAACGTTGTGCCCACGTTGTATCTAGGGTAGTTACAGTGGTTGATAGGTAAACCGCGCCACTGAATATTTAGCTCTCTGCCAGCCTCTTTGTTGCAAAGATGAAATGCACATGACTGCGATTTTGAAGGGTTTGGTTTAAGGGAATTCTCATCGTAGTAGACACTCAGTGTCTGGAGAGCACCGCTGAGGTTGTCCTCTACCTCTTCAAAGGATCCCTGTGACGCCAATGCCAGATCGTCGGCATATAGGAAGCAGGTTGTATTTGGGCTCGTTGGCTAATCATTAGTATATATATTAAAGAGCGTTGGCGCCAGGACACTCCCCTGGGGTAGACCGTTCTTTTGGGTTTTCCAACGGGTTTTATTAGAGTTTAAATGTACCTGGAAACGTCGGTTTTGGAGGAGCTCCCCGAGAACTCGAACAAATTTGCTATCCTCTGTCATATTCTGCACTTTCCATAGCAAACGTTTAACGTTAACTGTGTTGTACGCGGCTGAAAGGTCAACAAAGACCGCGCCCGTCACTTTGCCCATCTCAAATCCGTCCTCAATATGCTGAGTAAGGTTAAGGGTTTGGCTCCAGCAAGATTTTCCGAGGCGGAACCCAGCTTGCTCTGGGATGAGTTTAGGGTCCACGAGGCTAGTGAGACGGTTTAGTAGTAGTCTTTCAAATAATTTGAGTGTGTGGCAGAGGAGTGAGATTGGTCTGAAGTTTTTAGGGTCGTCAGCTGATTTGCCAGGTTTTAAGGTACCACTTATTTTAGCTCTCCGCCACATACTAGGTATTGTCACCGAGTCCAGACAACTATTATACAATCCTAGGAGCCATAACACGGGGACTGGTCCAAAGTGTTGGATTTGCTCCACAGATATGTTGTCGAGTCCCGAGGCTTTACCGCGTTTCAGTTGCTTAATGCCACAGATGATATCAGGCACATCAAAAGGACGACAGATAGATGGAAATATTATTTGATGTTGCTATTTTAAATAAGATGTATTTTTTTTAAATAGACAATTTTCATGAAAGTGTGTTCATCTCAAATATTATAGTGTCAATTCTTGTGAAATTGTTAAACTTTGTACACTGGAATTTTGAGCTCATTTGAACCAGCCAAATAATCAGAACCAAACCAATCATGTATTTGTTATACATATAAGTTCAATTTCGTGTTAAGGCTCGCAATATGCGACGCATTTATCACTTAAACGATATATCTTGTAAGGGTGATGTGATCATCGAAATCAATACCTGTAAGGTTCTTTCCATCCGAAGGCTCGATTTTCCAAGAAAATATCGGGTTATAAGGAAAAAATACATGTCGCACGAGTGATTGATTTCCACGGGGTAGCCGGGATCGATCACTCGCCGAGCAATTAAAGAGAGATAATTAGGTTGTCTTACGGGAAATAAATAAAAAATATCACCAGGAAGGTTTAAACTCGCGTTATATTCCAGTTACACAATGGCTTTAACTACACAAAAAAACTGACACTTGAGATTAGCCGACGAGACGATTATCCAGGGCGTGGTGGTAGGTTGGCACTTCACAGGTCTTCAGATGGGGTACTCAGCTTTGGTCGTGTCGTCCCCGGAGCAAAAAGGGCCCAACCACGTGTGTCGCCGGTATATATAAGGCCGGCGAGCGGGAGGGGGCGAGCGGAGCTCCCCACTGCTGTGCGTCACTCGTAGCGAGGCTCGCGAGCGCCGGGGCACGACGTCACACAACCCCCCCCGTTAGGCCGGGATTTTCCCTAAGGAAAATTCCCTAGCCCAACGTGCGTAGCAGCCCTGAAGATACTCCCTGAAATTAGAGAAAACAAGGGCATGAGTACCTTGAACAAGTGACAACCCTATACGCTAATTAGGATACCTAAATAATAATGACCCACGCTTGCATTCTTCACGCGTACAACGGCAGTCTGAATTTGAACATAAACATTTATCATTCATAATTCATCACACATACCTACATGTAAATGCCAAGGCCAGTGTAATAGCTTAATATTAAAGATAACAATCTATGGAGAAGCGCTTAGGGTAATTATTAGGTAATAATGATTTGTAGATATAAGAAACTTGATCTAGCCCTACGACTTAAAAATCTTGGGTTCGGCCTTTGCCACTAGATAAGTAGCTTTTTGAATATAGTTAGGTGTAACAACAGATTTTTCGTAACGATGAACAAAAATAATATAAGCCGCAGACACGACCGGACCGCTCAATGTCAAAGGAAAGAAATTAATAAATATTTTGCTCCAATTAATAACTACAACACGACCAGTAAACACCTTTTGAATGTAAACAATGGTGAATCATTAGTTAGGCATTTATTTATCGGCGCGTCGCTGAGTGAACGCGCGTGCGTCATAACGACAACTAGGTAGGTACGATCTAAATGGTAGGTACTATTCGACTGTTCCCAGCTCGCGACGCACGGTTAATTACCCTGAATGCTTATAAAGTATCTATAATAACAATTCGATTATGGAATTTATACAGAATTAAGAATAACAACAGAACTTCAGAACAAGGCACGGCGAAAAACAATACGCCAATCAAGATGCATTTCAACAGTTAGATTTGTGGAAAGAAAATACACATGCGAGAATCGAACCACAGACCGATCCGACAACAACTTTTTAACCACTGAGCCATAACTGATAGTTAGATAAACAACAGATTCTTTGTAACAATATTACATGTAATAAACTTTATTACAATTTATAACTGAAACATTTATTCATTTTATGTTAGCATGTTTACATAAATCATTAACACAACACAATACATTATCTTGTGAGCTTCGACTCGAAAACAAAAGAACCATTGTTGGCCTTCACAAATGATTATGTAGGTAATTATAACTTTGTATAGATATGCGTCTTACATTGTTGTTTTTATACTTTTATTATTCTTTGTAATTAATCAACTTTAAATCCTTGGTGTGCCATTCGCCTAAAGGTTTTCCGGCCATGTCGTTAAGTTTGTATACCAGAGGTGACTTTTTTGAGGCAATCTTACATTTAATAAATTTAGGCGCCAATTTCTTGCTAAAGTATTTATCCTTGTCACTAAGTAGAAACGTTCTGCGCCAAACTATATCACCGACATTGAATTCTGCCGGTTTACGGCGAAGATTATAAGATGAACAATTTCGTTGGTGGGCCGACAACAGAGCTGAATGTGCCTTCTCGAAAATAGAGGATAAGTAGCCTAAAGTTTCGGCATAGCCGTCCCGTGGTTCAAGCACCATATTGGAATTAAATTCCTTGTCAATATACTGAGAACCACATGTTATGACCTCCCTACCAAAAACAAGGAAATTAGGAGAATAACCAGTAACCTCACTAACTGCGCAGTTAAGGGCGAATTGAACCTTAGTGATTAAAGTGTCCCAGATTCGATGATCAGATTCTATGAAAGTTGAAATAGCTGTCATAATGGTTTTGTTGTAACGTTCAACCGAGTTAACGTGGGGAGTATACAACGGTGTAAAATGCAAATTTGGAATTTTATATTTTGACAACATACTTTTAAAGGTTGCGCTAATAAATTGTTTACCGTTATCCAAAACAATAGTAGATGGAATTCCATGCACCAAAAATACATTTTCCTCGAGAATTTTTGTTATCACTTCTGCAGTTGCCCGTTTAATGGGGAAAAGCAAACAATATTTAGATAAACAACAACTGACCACAAATATAAAAGTGTTTTGTTTTCTGCTGGGAGGCAATGGACCAATCAAATCAATACTAATCGTCTGAAAGGGCTTTTGACATGATTTGGGTTTTCCCATTAGACCTAAATTTGGGTGATTTTGGTGTTTATGGGTGATACAAGGTTCACATGAACTGACGAACTTGACAACATCGGAGTACATACCAGGCCAAAAGTAATTAAGTGCGAGACGTTTGTATGTCTTAAAAATACCCAGATGTCCAGCAGTGGGCGAAGAATGATTCTCCCTTAGAATGTCGATTCTTTGGTTAGACGGAATAACCTCTTTCCATTGAAATTGTCCACGTGTCAACTAAATGACGCGCTGTGGTCACATTCTTTGATCGCATTCTTTGTATTGCGATTTATGGCCCCACGTTGGGCGCCAATGTCGCACGAGTGATTGATTTCCACGGGGTAGCCGGGATCGATCACTCGCCGAGCAATTAAAGAGAGATAATTAGGTTGTCTTACGGGAAATGAATAAAAAATATCACCAGGAAGGTTTAAACTCGCGTTATATTCCAGTTACACAATGGCTTTAACTACACAAAAAAACTGACACTTGAGATTAGCCGACGAGACGATTATCCAGGGCGTGGTGGTAGGTTGGCACTTCACAGGTCTTCAGATGGGGTACTCAGCTTTGGTCGTGTCGTCCCCGGAGCAAAAAGGCCTAACCACGTGTGTCGCCGGTATATATAAGGCCGGCGAGCGGGAGGGGGCGAGCGGGGCTCCCCACTGCTGTGCGTCACTCGTAGCGAGGCTCGCGAGCGCCGGGGCACGACGTCACATACAGTAACCTATTTGCGTAAAATTAGGATCTCATAAGACATTTTACGCGTAAGGAAATTGAATTCCATTCAAATTGAAGGGCGAATTAGATCTTACAGGTTAGGGGGCAAGCAAGGGAAATTGGGGATGGCACTGAAACATTCACAGAGTCGTACTATCCAATTTAGTTAATTTACGCTCTAAGTTGTATTCTGATTTCTTGGAACGTTGATATTACTTGCCCTTTATTAGTCTCTGAAATGAACTTACTTTATTAGTTGTCGTTTTCCAAAGTTATTCTCAGTGGCTTTTTCATGTTCAATTAATGGAAACACAATCGATATTAGATAAGTTAGTGGTTTTGTATTGTATGGGCCAAAGTCAGCGGCGGTGTTCCACTTTGTTCGAGTTTCCATTCTTCAAGTTTTTGGTATGTCATTCTTTATGGCTGAATTGTTTTCAAATCTATCGACATTTGCTGATAATTGCTTTATTATGATATAATTATAGTTATATATACTCACTATTACTTGCACTATTGAGGATGTTACTCTAATATAGTTTGATCGAACAGTTAATTAAGAGGGCTCACAAGTTTTCACAGTCGAAGAAGAGCAAGTCACTTAGCCTGACATCTCCATAAGGATAATGACTTCAAATAGCTCAAGACAAAGACAATGCATTCAATATAATATGACAGAATTAATACTTAAAAAAAATGTATACTGAAACCGTAAACCAACATTCTCAGTCAAGAAAGTACTTTCCACTATGCTGTTTGCCTAGTCGAAAGTACTTTCTTTTGGGCTTTATGATGGACTATCGTCCTTCTCATAGTCAGAAGAGGCCTATATCCAATAATTGGAAGGATTTTTAACAGACCTAATATAATTATAACCTAAATATCTCCAACCAGCCATGTTCCAACTATTCAACCCAAGAATACACATAGTATAACGGTACTCCACAATACATAGTTTTGAGCGGGACGTGTACATCCCAGCTTGGAAACAGTGATTACATTACGTAAAGTGTCCCTGAGTCCTGTGTCTTGTTATACCGAGATACCTCGCCATTATCTGAACTAGATTTCAACTATATAACTGATAGTAGGGTCCGGATGGACTTACGAACTAAGATATTGTATGAAAAAGGTCATATTTAAATTGGCTTAGGATTTTTTACGCTTAGAAAATACTTTACTTACGCAAATAATTTGGAGATGGACGTGTATTGATCTATGGACTGGTATATGTTTTTTAAAGACATGGACGTATTTTAACTTTAAGAATATGAGTATTGATAAAACTTGAAACAACAATTTGTAGAGCACACGAAGTATTGTCTTGAGTGAGGGACAGGCAAATAGAACGATGGCACCGAATATTGAAAGCTGCATTGATGGCTAGAGCGGCCGGCAATAGATGGAGTGAACAACTATCGACTGTGCTACTAGGCCTCCGTATAGCCGCCTCCTCAAACCCAACCATGGCGTCCATGTCTAACATCCGACATACGCGGAAGGTGGACACGCGACTGTGCATATTACTGGCGCGGCTAACATGGCTCGGGTACTGTCTGGGTGGCCTATGGCCACACCCCAGGACGGAAGCCTCCTCTCCACATGTCCCTCAGCATAGTCAGAGGTTCTGTGGATGAGCTGGGCTGGCTCCGAGGGGCGACGGGACTGCCGTTGGTTACGATGCCGATGGCGGCTACGGCCTTAAAAAGGCAACCGTTCGGCCGGACCCGCAACCCTGAACAGACAGGATTGGGAGTCTTTCTCCTGGACATGGGGAGGAGACAGACTGCGAGGAAGAAAACCTCTTTAAAAATAACCCAAACCTCAAGCTCTGGCGCCCGGCGAGGAGGTGCGTGGCTGGGGGGAACTCAGTCGCTAGGGCGCTACCAGGGGAGCTCCCCCTTAAGGAGCAAAATTAAAATTGGCGACGGATCAAAAGAAGATATTACCCCAGGAGGGTACCGCCCGCTTAGCAGGCGGAGAATCCCTCGGCACTCCGGCGTCAGCCGTAGTGTCCAGCCCCTCGTATTCTGGGGCGGGGGGGGGGGGGGGGGGCAAACCGCGCCAATACCCGAGTTCGGGTTCTATAGATGCGGGCCTGCACACGCCCAGTTTTGTGCGCCCCAAAACGCCTAGTTCGGCGTCGTCCCGTGTCCAGTCGGGCGAAAGGGACACAGATAGGAGTACGCAGACTACTCCAAATGGAGAAAGAAGACGACAGCGAAGGGTATCGGAGGACAGTGACAGTTCATTCATGTCTGTCTCCTCGCTGTCGTCCCAGACCCCTAAGGAGGGAAGGGGACACAAGAGAAAGCCAAACGGCCCGGCCGATGTAAATCTGCCCAATAAGTTGCCGCGGTCCAAACGGGTTCCTAAAAGCACCAATATTGGGAGAAGCGGAACGGAAACAGGAACGGAGACAGAGCGCGAGGACGCGCTTGGCATAAAAATCCCCTCGGGCAGTGAACAGTCTCGCGCGGAAGAAGTTGCGGTCGAACTGCGGGACCAGCCGACCGCTGATGTAGGCTCCAAAGTTTTGGAAGCATTGTCGGTGGTGGAAAAGGTTTTAGAAGGAACTAAAGGTTTCAGAGGCCAGAAGAAAGTATCCCTGAGAGAGGCAGTTGCGGTGGTCAAGATTGGGGTGTCGGAGCTCCACGGAAGAATCGACCCGACAGCCCCGACGTCCTTGACTGGGAGTTTAGAGAAGGAGAATCGCGAGCTCCGATCCCAGCTAGCCTCCTTAGGAAAGCAAGTGGCTGCCTTGACCAGGGAACTGGAGGAGCTCCGCCGTGGAAGCCATGAAAGGCTCCCGTTCAAGCCTGCAGAAGGGACCAGCGCGGCTGCTTCAGCCCTAAAAGGTGAAAGGCCAAAGACGCGACCCGGGTCGAGCCCCACATCTACCCGGGACCAGTATATATCCCAGGTGGACCGCGTACTGGCTGAGGTCCGTGTAGAGGCCCTGGCAAGGGTTTTTTCCGACGGGGGCCTTCAGCCTTCTCAGAGCGCGGTCTCAAGTGGAGTGACCGATATAGTTATGCCAGCCGGGAAAAGGGCACGCAAACGAAAGAAAGGACGACGAGCGGTGAAAGAGCCGCCAGCGTCGGTGCCCAATTGCCCTGCTCCAACACAACCACAGTCTGTCCCGCCAGCTACGGAGGTCTGGGCCACGGTCGTTGGCAGAAAGACGAAGACCAGGGATGCCAGAACAACGGCTGCCCATCCACCGCCAAAAGAAAAGGCTGTACCGCGGCCTCCTTCGACTGCAGCCATCACGATTTCCTTACCCCCTGGCTCGGAGATTTCAATGGCTAAGGTAATGGAAACTGCCAAGGGAAATATTAAGCTAGCCGATCTTGGCATTGCGGGTGGTGTACGCGTCAAGAGGGCTATCACCGGGGCTCTAATTTTACAGGTTCCTGGAGAAGGAAATGCCGCTAAGGCGGACGCGTTCGCGGAACGCCTGCGGCAAGTCCTCTCTGGCACGGGCGCGGTCATAGCACGTCCGTGCAAAACAGGCGAAGTACGGGTTATGGACTTAGATGAGTCCATCATCCCAGCCGAGGTTGCCGAAGCTGTGGCTGCGGTAGGGGGATGTCTTGCATCCGAGGTAAAGGTTGGAGCCCTTCGTGTCTCCCGATTGCGGCTAGGTACGGCCTGGGTTCGCTGCCCACTTGCGGCGGTTCGCAAATTAGCAATCTCCAAGCGGGTTCAAGTGGTATGGGCTTCGGCTAGGGTAGAGGTGCTGGCAGCTCGACCGTTACAGTGTTACCGGTGCCTTGAAATGGGACACGTAAGGGCAACGTGCCCCAATGAGACAGATCGCGGAGCACGGTGTTACGTGTGCGGTAGCACAGGTCACGTGGCGCGTGCATGCACCGCTTCCGCGCCGAGGTGTTCTGTCTGCTCGGATCTTGGTCTGCCCGCAGACCATCGGCTGGGGAGTAAGAAATGGCCCCCACCTAAAAACAAAAAAAGAGGGCGAATAATTACTTCAGCCCCAGCCGCGGGCAGCTCAGACTCACAGCTGGCTGTAGGAACGTCTCAGGCGGCTACTCAACCGGCAGAGGAGGTAATGGAGGCCTAAAATTCGCGCACCCCCCACAGAATTTTACAGGGCAACCTAAATCACTGCCGCGCAGCACAAGATCTGCTGATGCAGACACTCGCGGAGTGGTCGGTTGCCTTAGCGGTGGTAGCAGAGCCATACTCCATCCCGGACCATCCCCGATGGTTTGGATCGGAGGATGGCGAGGGGGCTAGGGTTTGTGGCAGTAGAGTGGGGTCCACTGGTTATAGTGGGCTGCTACATATCCCCTAATTGCGGCCTCCCCGCCTTCGAGGCGTATCTAGATGGTCTCAGAAGTTGCGTGTGCGGCTACCTGTCCCGTCCAGTACTCGTTCTAGGCGATTTTAATGCCCGTTCTACTGAGTGGGGCGATCCCCTAGACGATGTAAGAGGAGGTACACTCATCGAGTGGACGGCAGGACTGGACCTCGGCATTTTAAATCGGGGTTCGATCAGTACCTGCGTACGGTGGCAGGGGGACTCGATCGTCGACCTGACATGGGCCACTCCAGACGCCATCAACCTGGTGACAGGATGGAAAGTGGCAACGGAGGTCATCACTCTGTCGGACCACCGCCACATCATGTTTGATGTGGCCATCCGCCGCCCTGGCGCTAACCAGAACCGCCGCAATGGTAGCCTTCCACGTCGTTGGTCCCTCAAGCGAATGGATAAAGACATGCTCGTCGCCGCAGCCACCGCCGCGGACTGGCAAGAGGAAGAGGTCTCGTCTGATCACGAAGCACAGGCAGCCTGGTTCCGTCGCGTCATGACAGACGCGTGTGACGCATCGATGCCACGGGTCCGGCCAGGAGGGAAAAGGGGCTCGGTATATTAGTGGTCGCCCGAAATAGCGCAATTACGCACAGAGTGCGTCAGGGCCCGTCGCCGATATCAGAGAGCCCGACGAAGACGGCGAGTCACAGCCGAAGAGGTTGTCGATATGAGGCGGGAGTATGGAGTCGCTGCAGAGGCGCTCAGTTTTGCGATCGCGGATGCCAAGGCTCGATCCTGGCAAGAGCCTATAGAGGGGCTGGACATGGACCCATGGGGGCGTCCGTACAAATTTGTACTTGGCAAGCTCAGACCATGGGTCCCGCCGCTGACACAGACTCTGGACCCGCAACTCGTGGGAAGAGTGGTAGAAACCCTCTTTCCCAGAATCGAGGATAATCTCACAGACCTCCCGATATCGCCGGCGACCGTGAGGTGGTCCGACGACTTCGAGGTGACGGCGGCTGAGCTAGACCGAGCTGTGCGTCGACTCGCGGCCCGAAACACCGCTCCGGGTCCCGACGGGATCCCAGGCCGGGCGTAGGTGTACACTGTGGAGGTCTTGGGGGACAGGTTGAGGCGACTGTTCACCAGCTGCCTCCGGTATAGCGTATTCCCCACCGGCTGGAAAGAAGCCGAGATGGTCCTCATCAATAAACCTGGCAGAACTGCTAACTCTCCTTCGGCGTTCCGACCTATTTGCCTGTTGGATGAGGACGAAACTCTTCACACGTCACGTGTGGGTCCCGACTTATCGGATAGCCAATTAGGTTTGCGGCAGGGGCGTTCGACGCTGGACGCGATAGAACGCGTTCGGTCCCTGTCGGAGGAGATTGTTCGTCGGAAGGGAGTGGCTTCAGCTGTTAGTCTTGACATAGTGAACGCCTTCAACTCCCTTCCGTGGCAAGCCATTAAGGAGGCACTGTTACATCATAATGTGCCTCCATATCTACATAAAATCGTTGGGACGTATCTGCGCGACAGGTCCATTACGTATATGGGTCGGGACGGCTTTGAACACCGGAGGGAGGTACGTGTGGGGTTCCCCAGGGTTCAGTGTTAGGACCCCTGCTATGGAACCTCGCATACGATGCGGTTCTGAGGACCAGTCTACCCCCCGGCGTGAGTGTCGTCTGCTATGCGGACGACACTCTAGCAAGAGGGCATGGCTTCCCTGAGGTAATTCGGCTCGCGGAACTGGGAGTGGCTTGTGTCGTCCGACAGATAAACGGGCTAGGGCTACAGGTAGCGCCTCATAAGACCGAGGCGCTGTGGTTCCACAGAAAACGTCAGAGTGTGGTTCCACCCAGCTCGTTTGTAAGAGTGGCTGGTGTGGAGGTTCAGGTAGGTCGGTACATTAAGTACCTCGGCTTTACCCTGGACAGTCGCTGGAGCTTTGAGGAGCATTTTGATCGGATGATCCTCCGAGTTCGTAGGGCAGCGGGGGCCCTTCAAAGGCTGCTGCCGAACCTCGGGGGTCCCAGGGAAGAAGTTCGCCGCCTCTATTGTGCGGTCGTACGATCCATGGCCCTCTACGGAGCGCCTATATGGGCCACACGCCTAGCGGCGTCCTCCCGCTGCAGGGCTAAGCTCAATAGTGTGCAGCGGGTAGCGGCCATTCGGATCGTACGAGGATACCGCACAATTTCATTTGACATCCTGGCGGACATGGACGCGAAGGTCTATAGCCAAACTCGCGCAGATCGTCGGGAAGCGAATGGGGACGTCCAGGACGTGCTCGAAATGCGGCGCAATGTTCACCGACAGGCTTTGCAGCAATGGCGCGCGCGGCTGGAATTGCCGCAGAATGCGCGCCAACGCGCTGTCGGTGCCATTTTGCCAAGCCTTGAGGCGTGGGTTGGACGCAAACACGGCCGCGTCACCTACCGATTCACTCAGATACTCACCGGGCACGGGTGCTTCGGTGAGTATCTGAATCGAATCGGACGCGAACGGACAACACAATGCCACCACTGTACAGGCGACCAGGATTCCGCCCAGCATACGCTGGAGGATTGCCCGGCATGGGCAACGGAACGTGAAGTTCTGCTCGACCAGATCGGACGAGATCTGTCGCCGCCAGCAGTTATTGCTGCCATACTGGCGAGTGAGGAGGGCTGGGACGCAGTGACCTCCTTTTGCGAGTTCGTAATGTTTCAAAAAGAGGCTGCTGAGCGGGATCGGGAGAGGGCTGATCCCGCCCGAAGACAAGGACGACTTCGCCGAGATCCGCCAACGGGGCTGCGGGCCGCCGCACCAGAGCATGGGGAGTTCTGGTCGGCGATTAAGATTCGTTGCTCCGGGAAGAAGTACGGGCAGGTGAGGGCGTGTAGCCTTCCCTGAGAACGGGTTCCGTTGAACCTGGTGCCATGGGAGGAAGACTGGACAGCTTCTGTACCCAGTCTTCCTCTCGTTGGGCGTCTTTGGTTGGCAGTCGAGGTGGTTTTTAGTGGCAACACCACATACTCCGTCTCATTTCCTCAAGAAACGGAGATCCGACGGGATTTTCCACCTCGTAAAAAAAGAAGGCCTCCGTATAGCCCTGCGTCATATCGTCATGCCAGCCCAGCTTTGATAACATACGGATCATCGCTACGAGTACCATCTGATTTTTTCGTGCATACAAAGCCGAACATTGAAGACGCAGTATTTGTTCGTCAGCTGATGGATACAATGAACTCGCTCACCCCGACAAACACATCACATTGTTCACAGACAAACACATTCGTCTACAATGATCTCGCTACGTGATCGCATGTGTTTTAGCGCAATGACACAGTGTGAAAACCGATCATTCCACCTTATGATGGGCCTTATCAAGTACTACAGCGCAGCGTAGACGGCAAACATTTTACGTTGCAACTTCCACTTCGCACTTCAGTTGTGTCTATAGATAGACTGAAGCCAGTTCATCTATGCAACGACAACGGCGAAGTTTCAAACAGCAGAGAAATTCAAACAAACACTTCACCCACACAGGCATCGAACATGACACCGGACGAAGCAGAGACATCGGCATCTCAACCACGGGGCACATACGTCACCAGATCCGGTTGGAAGGTGAAACAGAACCTACGCTTCGCTTGAGGGGGGTTAATTTGGCGTACTCCATGCACATACCTACTTGCACAGTACGCACAACCATACGCAGCTTAATCAAGAGATGAGTGTGATAGCTGATAACTGATAAGAGCTGATAACGCCGTGCGAGCGCCGTCGGCCTGTCTATCCAACGCATTACATCCGATCCGACTGGCGACGTATGTTCGTGGCACCGAGTTTTGTTAAGCGTGGCACTTTATTATATAGTTGTGCGTGAAGGACAGAGCACTAGTTATAGTCAGTGTTGGGTCAATCAACTAATTTTTTCAATCAATTGATTAGTCATGACTAATTTAGTCACAACTAATTTAGTCATGATTGATTTAATCATGACTAAAATAGTTAATCATAATCATAACTAAATAAATTAGTAATTAGTCATTCAATCATTATTTTTGATTGATGACTAAACTAAAAATGCTAAGCTGACTAACTCCATCTTTGTTTCATCAGAGACATCTATCGCGCTATTTAAATTATTCATCACTCATAAGTTGATTGATAGCATTTTCCACACAACTCAACTCAAATTGATTACAATCGGACATTCAAAACAAATTAAACACACAACGTCAAAATTACGAGTTTTTTTATTTTAATTCAGACTCTGGGAGTGAAAATAAAGATAATACTACCCAGTCTACTCCAAGAAGAAAAGCTGATATTTTAATGACGAATTTATTTTCGGAAGAAAGTAAAGATGTAGACATTTTACACCGTTAGGTACCCAATAATAAAAAAATATTGTTGGAGCACAATACATCAATGCCATCTTCTGGATCTGTAGAAAGGATGTTTTCATATGCAACAATGACTAGTCTACCAAAATCACATAGATTGTCTGATGAACACTTTGAAAGCCATATTTGTGGTTACGAAAACCAATTTAAATTATTTTAAACATAATTAACCCATAGTTTGTTGTTGTAATTGTGTAACGTGCTACTGCCTACATGTTAATTAAAAAAATAAACTGATTCTGTTGTAAAGCTTGTGTTTTATTTTATTATGACAAAAGCTTTTATTAAAACTTGTGAACAAGAAATCAAGGCAACGATAGCCGAGCGGATATACCAACAGACTGCCATGCAGAGGGTATCGGGTTCGAATCCACGGCGCGCACCAATGACTTTTCGGAGTTATGTGCGTATTGAATTGTTAACTATCGCTTGTCCCGTGCCTCGGAGAGCACGTTAAGCCGTCGGTCCCGGTTGTCATGAAGATCTTTGACAGTCGTTACAGGGCGTCAGTACCTTCTAAATAAACTGACACTAGTCTAAACCATGGAATATCGCTATCCCTTCGGGTTGCGGAGGTCAGACAGGCAGGCGCTCTGTGGAAAAGCTAATATTCAACCAAATCCGGTTAGACTAGAAAGCGGACCCCAGATTGAAAACTGGGATAGCGCTAAGAGGATGATGATGTGAATAAGAAATCAACATTCTGTGAGTGTTAACTTGGCCACAGCGTAATTTTCGATATTAGGTAAATTAGTCATGAGAAATTTAGTCATGATTAAATAACTAACACTAACACTAATCAATCTTCAATCACCACACATGATTGAATTTTTTTAGTCATCACTCATTTGATTAGTCATGATATCTTAGTTATCAATCATCAATCAAACTAAATTTTGCCCAACACTGGTTATAGTGAGTTGACCGATGTAAATCAAATTGTGTTTATAGCTACTTATAAAATAAAGTCATGTAAAAACCGTTAGTTGTAAGTCTCCTTTTATTGGTCAATATCGATATTGTACGCATTGCCACCAGTAACCTTTCTGAATGTATATTTTTGTATATAGCTTGCCATTATTTGTAAATAAATTATTACCAATTACCGATCTTCAAGAATAGTTTCATTATACTCGTCACCTCGTCAGTCTGAACCAGTATCTCGTCACTCTGCCAGTAACCCAGTACCATACCTACCTTTCTATCCTACCATCTAGGAAACTGGCAATATCCCAAGCTTAGTTTTGGTTGCCCTTATGCCAGATGGATCTATAAATTGAGGAGAGTAATGGCTGGATGGCGAAAACGTGCGGGTGGATCTTGTGACATAATTTGGGGCAGCCCTACGTTCAGCAGTTGACTGTAGTGGGCTAATGAGATAACATGAGATTATTGATGACAGGACAGATTGATATTATGACAGATCTTTCTGTAGCCATCAGACTCCCAAACGCCACCAGATCGCCAATATGGGTTCAGATCGAAACGATCAGCGGGTGATCTTCTAACGTTTGACACCCACCTCTCGATTATGGACAGGCATGGGGAGTCGTTGGCTATTAGTCTCGGCATCTTCAAAGCCTTCGATCGCGTCTGGCATTCTTCCTATGATCCCAGGTACTTTAAGCGGGGCGTGAAAAAGCTTTTCTCTACTCTCGCTCTCTATCATGCTATTTATTTTTTGGCATGATGAGTTTTGCTATAGGACTTCATGTAGGTATGCTTACAGGTGGCAGGGAGTAATTTTGATAGGCTTCAATAAAAGAAAGAGACACTAAGCGTTTGCATTGTTTAATTGGGTCGTAGTCAGCACCTGACAATAGTAAACTTGTAAATTCTGAAGTTACTCGTTGCTGTGCAAAAACATCCTGGGTATAGGTACCTATCGATTTTTTAGATTGATTTGAGATGAGACGTTATGTCGTTGTCATTCTGTCAGTGAGGATTAATTTGATAAGGAACAAAACCAGTGTTATAGCTTTTTCAGTTAAATAATATATCCGTCTGAACATTTCTTCATACTTCGGGTAATTGATAAATAATACAACAGGAAATTTTATTTATAATTTTATTAAATTAATTATTTCTATAACTTTTTACATATAGTAAATTATATGTGCCACGTTTTGTCAATTACATTGAATAATGCTGCCATGTCACATCAGCACTAGTCACAATAGTACCTAATGTTTTGCCTCTACGATCAGACACGTGTGGCCGCTTTCGACACAGAATGCGTCGAATACCAGACCCGCACGCTCGACAATCGACCGACAAGTTCGTCTCCCTGTTCAGCGCCATTTTGAACGCCGCCATCTTGTGAAGACGAAAACGTCAGCGTACATGAACGAACGAGTGAACTATTTCCACCCGTGACATCACGCACCGAGGTGCGGGCAGGCCCGCGCGCCCGCGACTAGCGACTCGCCTCCACGCACAACTTGGTCCAAGAATATATTTATGAAATAATTTGTATAAAAATTTTGGCTCCAATATTTACAAATGCACTGATATTTTTTTTACAACGCCGGACTAATTTTTTACAGCGAATAAGTTGGGTAAAGGTCGTAAAGACAAGTCGCAGCCGCCAAGGCCGAAAATTTTTATTGCAATTTCATTTCTAATAACACATTTCTTATCTAATAAGAGGTGCGCGCGTACAGTGCGCGTCCTTGTCTAATACCCTATCGTTACAGTGGTACACGTCTTAACTGAGGGCGTACCACGCGCCCGAATAACGCTACGAGTGAATAAAATCGGAAGATATCGCAAAACAAACTCACTGTAGCAATAGGATACAGATAAAACGTAGTAATGAAGAGACAACACCGAAGGCAGAGCTGACCGGTTCCGTTAGTTACGGCACCCGCGCGCTACGCGACTTATACTATACTACGATCATACCTAGTTAGTATGACCGTATTCTGACAATAGCTTCTCCCTGTTTCTTGTTTTAAAATTAACGTTTAGAATTAACACACAAGTGAGGGGCTTATACAGAATTTGTACTCTTAAAGCGTCCCGTCGCCGGCACCCATGATACACTCGAATGCAAAGTAACGGTACATCACTACGTAGTGTCCACACTATCGAACGTACGGCAGGCGAGTGAGTTGATCGAAGCGAAACACTGGTACGATATAAAACGACAAAGCACTGCTCTAACAATAAATTATTGATACCGAATGATAAATACATTTCTGTTGATATAAAAAACGCAACGTGTAAGGCGTGAATATATTATATTTTATCGTTTAGCGCGGCGCGAGCCGACGCTCGCAATTTTTTTATCGCCATGAGTGACAAACTTGTGGCGAACGATCTGCTGGCGTTCCTGCAGCAGAAGCTGGATGTCATGCTATCCAGATCTGTTCCAGCAACTTCAGCGAGAATGACATAGCTGCTGCCAAGCTCCTTTTGTACAGGTCGCTAAACAAATCTGACCAGATGGTGTCCCGCAGGCGTGACGGGACCAAGAAAAGTCTACAAGACATTATCACGCTGCTGAAGGAGACCGATCCTGACGACGTGCCGACGTTTGTGGCGAGGGACTTGAACAAGTTGCCTCCCGTCACTTTCGACCACGTCGATGTCACAAGGCTTTTGAAGGACATCGTTTTTCTGAAGGCAAGTTTAGCGGATGAACACAAGAAGTTACAGGCATCCGAAGAAACCGTTGCACTCTTGCGCACGGAGGTGGATGACCTACACAAGGTTGTCGATTTAACTGGGTCACCGGCGCGTAGTAACATCAACACGCGCCGAGGTGCATGCGTCGACACATCAGTCGCAAGTTTCGCGTCAGCAGTTTTGTCGCCGCGAAATGTTGTGAGTCACAACAGTGACTGCTGAGTGCGCTACACAAGCGCCCCGCAGCCCTGCCCCCGTCTTTGCGGCTCCTCCGTGTATCGCCGCGCGAAATAAGCGAATAGAGGTTCAGCAGGTTACTGCGAGTACCCCCGTTGCTTCCACACTGACGTCCATGCCGGAGAAGGCAACAAACGACCGCGACGAGGAAGCTGATGATGGTTTTATGACGGTGCAGAGGAGGAAGCGTCGTCAGAAAACCAACAAGAACTGCTGCGGTACGGCCCCTGTGGAGTCGGGTGCGAATCTGCGCGCCGCCGCACTGAACACACCCGTCTATGTCTCTCGCCTGCACTACACCACTAAGGTGGAGGACATCGCGGAGTACGTGCGCCAAAAGACGAAATATACATCGAGAGTACAGCTGCTGGAGTCGCGTCGTAACGTCAATTTCAAGGCGTTTGTGGTGCGGGTCCCGACGTGCTTTCTGGATGTTGTGATGAAGGAGGACTTTTGGCCGACGGGAGTGGTGTTCCGTCGCTTCCGCGGACAAGTGCCACACGAGCGCACATCAACAACGTGCAAGTGAAGCAATACTAGCATAGTTTATAAGTATATTTATACTAACAACCACTGTATGTATTGTTACGAATTGAAAATAACGCCATCTATTAGTGAATGGGAGAACTAGATGAGATTAGATGTATCGGTTGTTTAAAGCTGTTTCATCTATCCTCTAATAGATGGCGTTGGTGTAAATAGAACAATTACACAAATCTAGAAACACGTTACACGTTACCAGAAATTTCGTGAGTCGTCTCGAAAAGGCTAGTTATGTGTTCCGGCCGGTATAAATACCGCGTAAACGCGCGACACAGATAGTTACAATTGAATATCGGAGCGATAATCATCAAGCGAAGGGAAGTTAGTTGGAAGTGTTTAGTGGTGTTTCTAGAAGTGTGAAATAAGTGTTTTTATTAGTGTTGAGAATTAAGTGTGAAATAAGTGTGTTTTATTAGTGTTGAGAAATAAGTATGTATAGTGTTTGTGTTAGTAAATAAAGTGCAGTTTTTCTGGCATAGTGTATATAATTTACCACCGAACCCCAGCTCGTAACAAATTGGTGTCAGAAGAAAGGGATAAATTATGCCGGTTATGCCGAAGGAAGAAACTGAAGGTGTGCGTACCAGGAACCAGCGCCAGCAAGACCTGGACCAGAGACGCTTCGGAGACGTTCCTTCTCCATCGCCTAGTGGACCAGGCGACTCCGCGGCTGCAGTGGAGCCTGCAAGCGCCACACACTCCGTGACGGTGCCCGACATCGCGGCTCTGATGGCGGTCATGCAGGAGCAGGCCCGCCGTCAGGAGGAGCAGGCCCGCCGTCAGGAGGAGCAGGCCCGCCGTCAAGAGGAGCACGCGCGCCGCCTGGAGGAACAGCTACAGCTCGACAAGGAGGAGCAGGCTCGCCGTCAAGAGGAGCAGGACCGCCTTCAACAGGAGCAGGCTCGCCGTGAAGAGGAGCACGCGCGCCGCCTAGAGGAACAGCTGCAGCGCGCACGACAGACGCGCCACGGACACAAGCTCACGTCACACTACGCTCGCTTTCATACCAACACACTAAGATACGCAGGCAATACGCGATTGAACAATACGTCAAATCCAAAAGAACGTACGAAATACAATGTACGTGTCACCTGTCAAATTTCTCATTGACGCGTACGATTCCATTCACTCAAACAGTATCTCATTCGTTCTTTGACAAGTTTGACAGTAAGGTGCTCAATCGTGTAATGCCCACATAGAGTTACATGTTATACGCTGCTCACATCACATTGTAAAAATGTACAGTATCTTGTTTTAATGTGTTCTAAGTCACTTAAGTTTTATAACTTGTTAAGCTACATCGATAAACGAGTCCATCCATCTGTTTTCATTACTTTGACGCAATTGTCGCGAGTTGACTGAGTACCATCTAAGGACGTTGTTAAGTTAGTCTAGGCTGTAAGCGAGCGGCGTCGCGGCGCGGGGTGGCCTGGGGTCACGTCAGCTGACTTCGACGCTCAGACCTATGCCTCTGTCAGAATATTTATCAAATCAAATCAAACATTTTTATTTCGCGTGGCATAGACGCATAGATAAATAGCTTACAGTCTAACATACTGTTACGAGCTGGGGTTCGGTGATAAATTATATACACTATGCCAGAAAAACTGCACTTTATTTACTAACACAAACACTATACACACTTATTTCTCAACACTAATAAAACACACTTATTTCACACTTAATTCTCAACACTAATAAAAACACTTATTTCACACTTCTAGAAACACCACTAAACACTTCCAACTAACTTCCCTTCGCTTGATGATTATCGCTCCGATATTCAATTGTAACTATCTGTGTCGCGCGTTTACGCGGTATTTATACCGGCCGGAACACATAACTAGCCTTTTCGAGACGATTCACGAAATTTCTGGTAACGTGTAACGTGTTTCTAGATTTGTGTAATTGTTCTATTTACACCAACGCCATCTATTAGAGAATAGATGAAACAGCTTTAAACAACCGATACATCTAATCTCATCTAGTTCTCCCATTCACTGATAGATGGCGTTATTTTCAATTCGTAACACGGCCTCCCTCTTAAACGTGTTCGTCTCGAACATCGTTGGACCCATAGTAACGAGCCAACCGGTCCACATGAATTATCTTTTGGATTCGATAGGTGACGTCGTTCATCCTGGTAATTATGCGATATGGCCCGTCCGATCTGGCTTGTAACTTAGGCGATTTAATTTTGCTTCGTACTGGGTTATGAAGCCACACCAATGACCCCTCCTCGAAGCCTTTGTTTTTCGCCTTTTGGTCGTAGCGAGTCTTCATCTTCTCAGACATCTGTTGTCCTGACTTCCTGATGCGCTTCCATGGGGCTCCTACATTGTACACCCTTAATGCACCTCTGCTACGAGTGTGTGGCCCCTTCACAGCCGCACACTAACTTGTGCATTTGCGGCACCAACCCTCGACGTTATCCCGACAGTGGAGCCAATAAAACCACTCTCGGATCTTAGTGAGAGTCTTCTTAACTCCCATGTGACCTCCCGAAGTACCATTGTGATAGAGCTGCAAGACATCTGGCACCTTAGTTTTGCGCACTACCATTTGCAAATGGCACTGGTTACCGCGAGCGTTTTCCCATTTGCGGCACAGAACTCCATCCTGGACAACCAAGCTTTCCCACTGTGCCCAATAACCTTTGGTGATAGGGCTCATTGCAGCGACATCACTCCATTTGGGCCTAGGAGCGCCTGATTTCTTCCATACGAGTATCGGCTGTACATCCTTGTCATCTTGCTGAGCACTCTGCAAAGCTTCTTTCCATCCGTTGCTCAGATCCGTCTTCAACATTCTCACTAGCGCTGCCGGCTTCGCTTCCTGTCTTGCACAGTGTTTGCGTTGGTCGGGGTAAGGCCTACGCGCCAGTGCATCTGCGCTACCTTGCTCTCGCCGCCAGACAGGTACGTCAGGTGACCCCTTTTGCGGAGACAGGGTACCGCCGTGCCGCTTACGCTTTGGGCAGCTCAAGCGGATATGGCCTCTTTCCCCGCAGTTGTAGCACCGAGGTGAAGAAACAACTTTCCTGATACGGTAGGTTCGATCCTCGTGACGCGCTGCTTCCACCTCCAGAGCGTAGGCTAAGGCGTCCTTGAGGTCCTTGAAGTGCCCAAGCCTCACTGCTGCTCTTACCTCCAGGTCCCGGATCCCATCCGTAAACGCCTGTACGAGGTTCCCATCAATAAGCGCAGGCGACGACTGGTATGCCTTCCTGACCAGCTTTTCCACCTCCAGAGCCCACTGCTGCAGAGTTTCTCCGGTGCGTTGTGTCCTGTCCTTCAGCTGAGCACGATACACATGTTCAAGGTGCGCGTCACCGTACCTTGCCTCCAGCGCCTCCAGGAGCTTTTCGTAGGTGACGTCTTGCCCGAGTGCCTCCAACACTGTCAAGGCCTGGTCGCGAAGGCCTAAGGTTAGGGCGGTTAAGGCCTGTTCTTTGGTCCACCCATTCGATCGCATCACAGCCTCGAACTGAATCTTATATGCTGACCATGATGACGAGCCATCAAATGGTGGAACCTTAAACCCACGAGGCGAGGGCGCTACAGCCGCTGATGTCACTTCGAGCCCACTTTCTTCTCCACTTCAGCAACACAGGTCTCGTGGTGGTCATGTACACGCCTCTCAATGTCGCTGATACGGGCCTCGTGCTGCTGGAGTTCCTCCTTGACCGCCTTCAAGTCCTTCCCCACTGCGGCGCTGAGGTCCTTCATGAGCACCAGCTGTTCCTCCAGACGGCGGGCGTGCTCTTCCTTGTCGCGATTTCTGATATATATGCTTTCAGCAAAGACCTAGATACTACTTTCTCTCTATCGACTGATGAGATGCACTGCGACTAGTGGGGGGAGTGATTGGATGGATATCCAAAGGAACCTCAACCTCCGGTCGTTGAATGGATATATTATCTGTAATGTTGATACTGGATTCTTCATTGCCTTGTAATATCAACTCATCCGGGGCAAGAAGTTAATGACGGCTAAAGCTCGCAATATCATAACATTCTTCGTACCTGAGTCACCGTCGGATATTTTACCACCTAAAGGCGGGTCCAAATATATGTCAACTCCACCAAAATCATCACTATCGGTCAAATTCTCCAAGACATCAGCCATTTCATTCGTTGGGAGCACGCGCCGTGACCTGCGAAAAAGAAGTACACTCTGTATCATTTTTACCCAAGGGGTCGATTTCGACCCTAACAAACATTTCATCCAAAATAAGCAAAAATAGATAGTCCTGAACAGATTTGTTATGTTACCAACATACAAAATATATTCATTTTATTAATTCATTAACAATAATTGCAAGATTTCAAGCAAATAAATAAGTACTTACATTTTTGTCAGCGAAGGTCTTAAATTTTCGACCAAAAAAACGTGTCCCTACTTTTCTCCTAATTTTCAACTGTTATTGCTTTAGTTTTGCATGATGTAACGCTCTTACTACGTACGTAGTTCTTCCGACAACTCGTAGATAGCGTTAAACTATGAAAATAATATACGGTTTTTATTTATGGCGCTTTGCCACTGAACATGTACTGTTGGGTCGTTTTTGTGCTCTTGGGCATATATGGGTTAAATGTAACAGTAGTGAGATGCGTATGTACGATGTAGGTACTTACCTAGACTCTTGGGGAGCGCGCGACGCGTCTGGGCCTGGTGGGCCCCGGCGACAGCACGAGTGTGGCGCCGGGCGAGCGTCGCCGCCGCGCGACGCCCACGCCGCTGTCGTCGCTGTGTCCCGACACCAGCGACTCGCTGTCGCTCTGGTTCGACGTGTAGCCTATCACGTCCACCTCGTCTGGAATGAAAGGAGCAGCCGTTAGATGGTGAGGAACCAGTAGCTATAATCAGTAGTAGCAAGCTCTGAACGAAACACACGTAAAAAATAATCATATTCAGTAATATAGTACCGTAACATTAATTCGTGAAGTTCGAAGTAAGTTAGTTAAGTTTACATCCAAATGGGACAGAAGCTGTATTTGGCAAAGACATCTAAATTAAATTAAAACCTAATTGATCACATCTCACTTCACTCTAGCTAAAGCTACAGCGTCCTATATCCTCCTCAACACCAGTAATGCCCAACCCAAAGATTCTTAAAAATGTCTTTCCAAACGGGTTACATAATTACTTCAAAAGGGAAGTAATGATGTCGCTGTAAATGTAAATCCTCCTAATTATATCTCGAGCAAAACTACCTTAAACACTCCAATTAACAGGGCCTCGGTGTAAACAACAGTACTCATTGAGACGCAGATATAACCCGAGCCTCTCATATCACTTTCAATGACGGTACTTGGCAGGTGTCCCAATTCCCCGGACCACTTGTTTTTCACTGCGCTCGGGTCGCCAAAAATCCTACGAGCGATGCTTTACAGCACTTTTAAATTTCGCGTTTAATTAAAACCGTGCACGAAATTCCTGTGAGCAAAAAGTGTGACGGCCTAAAACGCCTATGCATTTTGCCATTAAAAATTCATTTGATCCCACTGCTGAATTGTGAAGGTAAGCTTTATAGAACTCAGTGTTATTGTTTTCGTTCTCAGTCATAAGCCACGACTCAAATGAACGCCAAACGAATTTTGCCTGTCTAAATCAACATCAAACATTTTGCCTTAGTAATGAGGATTAAAACATTTTCCATTTCAGAATGAGAATAATTTATGTTAACGAAATATGCCTACTCCCAGCAATATCAGTGTTTGTGTAATAATATTAAGAGATGGCAAATTATTTAGATAAAATTCAGACCTTAAGTTACACAGCGTAGAAGTGTAAAGGAAACCGTAAATTTAGACAATCATATCCAAATAAAGCTTTGTGAAATGAAATAAAAAGCTTTAGTACGAACAAATGTTTTTTTAATGTTAAAAACCTGTCAACATCACTATCTGGATATTATTCACGAAGCTATTACTTTTAGTCTTTGTACTCTTAAGATAGTCTTGTCTATTCTCTTTCAACACTAGCTTTCCAGCTCGTTTACGGTAATATGTTCCCCCTGATGCATCTCAAAGAACCAACAAGCAATATGCCAGCAATTTTCCTGTGATAAATTTCTTCCTACCATGTTTTTGCTACTTGAGACTGCAGAGAATAAAAGTATATTTTCCACTTCAACTTTCATATTTTCCTTTATTAAACTAGTTTAAGCCCACACACGATTCTATATTATTACTAAGTATAGTTGTTCCTTCAAGTTTAATGCCGTAGCATGTTGATTTTAAGCTGGTGAAACAAGTAACAAAACTTTTTACACAATAAAGCTTTCTGCGCATGTATATACAAAGAGGAAAACACTTATATAAAGACTGTGCATGATAAAAATTCCCTGTAGCGGGTAGACTTAGTTTATTTTTTTTACTTTCAGAGCTCGCGTAAAGCCGCCTTATATTCGTCGCTCTAGGAATATTCGTTGATGAACCGTGAGAATATCATTGCGACGATGTAACGTTGTGTGTTGATTTTACTTGTGTAACAAAGAATATACAAGTAAAAACCAATGTACCTACCGCGGGTAATAGAAAATAAAAAATGTTATTGAAAATATAATCGGAGAAACAGAAAGGTAAGGATAACACACTAGGATTTCATGCTATTCCGTGTCAGCAAAATCAATAAGATATTTTAAACTAAAACATGTATAACTTTTTTTTTCTCCTCGAGAAAATCATTTTCAGATTTTCTTGACATTGTGTATGACAATGGTAATACAGTTTTTGTTGCGTATGATGTAGATAGTGCTACAAATACCGGTTACAAATGCAGTACGAAAGACACGCCCGACAATATATGGACATCTGTAGTCTATGTATCATACCGGCTGCGTTAAGATAAGAGAAATTGTGTATTGAGTGCCAAATTGATGCTGCGTAGCAACTGTATTCTTACATGTAGCCATTCAAAAGCCTCATTACAAGAATATATTGAAGTATATATAAGTACCCTGTGAGGTTTTGTACGAAAATAGGAATATTTTAGGAATTGCTATTAGAAGTGGACATTAATACTTTAGATGTCAAGGTATTATACATAAGAAAATGCTGGAGCGAAACAACTAAACACATTACGCAAATGTCGATTATGCCGCGTTAGTAACTGGCAAGAGTATTTGTCCACAACAATCTTTATCCGTAAGCATTCAAACAGCTATAATTCTTTCCGTAAATACCTTCACAACAGATCGATTGAAAAATACAGAAAAACAATTTCTTCAACGAACTTTCATAAGACTATCAAACTTGTATAAAAATATTTTAAAGGAAAAAGTTACAAGCTGAGAGAAAAAGGAAAAAAACATCATACAATATTATTTAGCGGGTCTTAGTCGCGATAATTTATTTATTTCAAGGTATAAATACCTCTGTTATTCTCCAACGTTTCTACCGGCTTGCAACGGTTGTGGTCGCGGAGGGACTCACTTTTCCTTTCGCGATTTGTATGATGTATACAAATTGCGAAAGGAAAAAAACAGATATAAGACGTATCTTATTTTCCTTACCTAAGACTTTGACCTCTTAAAAGGGATATAATTTGTATTTCAAAGGGCCCAAATTTTATTTGACAGCGTCTACCTACAGATAGAAAATATAATAATACAAATTATAACCTTGCTCCATTATTTGAGAATGAAAATTCGGGACGGTGGACTCTTTATGTAATTCAGTTATTTTATTTTCAATTTCATTTGTTCTTGCTACATGTGTGTGTACTCTTGAAAAATGTTTCAAATAAACAATACGTGGAATTTGTTAAAAATTAAGCTTATGTTTTAGTAGTGGGTATTACGTGTAGTAATGGGTGTTTTATATTTTAAGGAGGTAGAATTTATTACGATTTTAAGTAAATAAAATGGTACGAAATGAACGTAAATCAAATAATTTCGAACGTATAACTCAAGTAATGTGCTTTGAGTCGCAAATTGTTAAGCAAATAAGTAAGTTTGTGCCGTGTTGCTAATTCAACATTGCCATTCATATGAACTCGTATGAGGGTGGCCAAACATTTACACAACGTGATATACAGAGGTGACATACTGAATTTGGTAACAAGCAAGAATATCATTAACAATCGTTGCACTACGAAACATACTTTTTGTAATGTTTCTCCGTTTTATAACTTTGAATACAAGCATAACTTTACACTTCTCAAGTGTTTCAATTTAGTAAAATATTTGAAAAGATTCTTTTAAAGCAGCTATTAAGCCACTTCAATTTAAATAGTCTGCTTCACAAAGATCGATACGGGTTTACCAAAGGTAGATCCACTACTGATGCGGGTGTTGCTCTTATAAAACACGTTTATAGTGCTTGGGAGTCATCAAAGAATGCTATCGGAGTGTTTTGTGACCTATCTAAAGCATTTGACTGCGTTCAGCACGACACTACTACTACGTAAGCTCCGCCACTACGGCGTAGAGAAAACCGCACTTAGTATTGTCGATTCGTACCTGCGGCCGAGATTTCTGTGTGTCGTTGTAAATGGAACTACATCCTCTAAATTACCTATACAGTTAGGCGTTCCACAAGGCTCAATTTTAGGTCCTTTTCTATTTCTTGTATATATTAATGACTTACCTTTTTATTTAAAAACATCTGTGATGCCATACATTTTGCAAATGATACGTCACTTATTTTTTAAAGTAGATAGGAATATAAATCAATTTGATGATGTAAATAATGCACTATTACAAGTTACACAATGGTTTACAGCAAACAACCTAGTACTTAATTCTAGGAAAACTAAATGCGTTCAATTTGCTTTACCTAACGTTAGACAACTGGGACCTAATATTATGCTAGATAGGGAGGAACTTGACACAGTAGACTCTACAGTGTTCTTAGGTATTACATTAGATAATAAGTTGAGGTGCACATATAGCATGTCTTGCAGGAAAGCTCAGCTCTGCTGCGTATGCCGTCAGAAAAGTTAGGCAACTTACTGACATTGACACGGCTCGTTTAGTATATTTTAGCTATTTTCACAGTGTTATGTCCTACGGCATTTTGTTATGGGGCAAAGCTGCGGATATTCAGAATATCTTCGTTCTACAGAAACTAGTGGTACGAGCAATATACATGTTAGGTGCAAAAGATATTCTTAGGGAACGCTTTAAGTCTATAGGAATTCTTACAGTAGCCTCGCAATTTTTATTTGCTAATATTTTTAACATTAGGCAATATATAGGTTTATTTACCACAAAAAGCGATATACATAATATAAATACTCGAAACAGGCATAGGTTATATGCCCCTTATCATCGTTTACATAAAGTTAATAATTCTTTTGTAGGGCTAGGTATTCGTATATACAATAAAATACCATTTAGTCTTTTAGAATTACCATTTAGAACACTAAAAACTAAAATAAAAGACTACCTTATTAAGAAAGGTTATTATACTATTAATGATTTTTTCAGTGATAAGGATAGTTGGTCACTTACGCTAGACAACTCATGATCTTTATACTTAATTAGAATTATATAGATACTTTGCATTGTTCAGTTAATCCGTCAGTCCGTGCTATTTATCAGTTAGGGCCGAGGGTGTCACTTAGTGATCGATTTAAAGAAATTGAAATCCTGACTGTACCTTCCCAATATATATTTGCCAATTTAATGTACATTAAACAAAATATTGAGTCGTATAGTAAAAATAGTGATGTCCATAATATAAACACTAGAAATAAACATAAATTGTGCGTGCCTCATCTTTGGTTACATAAAGTTCATAATACATTCATGGGGCTAGGTGTACGTATGTATAATAAATTACCAACTCATTTTCGTCAGTTACCTTTAAATTCCTTTAAAACTGAAGTTAAAACTTGTTTGTTAAAAAAAGCATATTACTCAATAGATGATTATTTCAAGGACAAGAATGCTTGGTACGAGGGTCAAACTGAAAGTTCTTAGAACTGGCCACTTATAAACAATATAATAAAAAAAATATTCTAAAATTTGAAAATAGAACTCTTTGCCAATATTACTGAGTATATATTTCATTCATTTGTCATTTGTTTTACGATTTGGCGGCAAATTGAAAATTGTCTGTGTCACGTCAACATGAATTTAACACGAGAAAATTTTCGTGCAATGATTTTTTATGACTTTCGATGTCATTTAAGTCAACAAGAAAGTTATGATAGACTACGATTGGCCTTTCACGATGAAGCCCCATCTCGTGCGACTGTTTACAACTGGTTTAATGAGTTTAAACGTGGTCGCACTAATCTCACTGATGATGTACGTGAGGGACGGCCTTCTACGGCGACGACTGAAAATAACATCTGTGTTGTGCGGCGTATGATAGAGACTGACAAAAGAGTGACCTATCAGCAGATTCGGACAAGCTTAGGCATCGGTATGAGTCAAGTGCACAAAATCCTCCACGAACATTTAGCGGTCAGGAAGCTTTGCGCCCGGTGGATACCTCATAATTTGACTAAGGCTCAAAAACTCCATCGTGTGGATTGGTGCCGTAAAATGATTGAAAGATTTAACGGAGGTGACTCAAATGCTGTGTTCGACATACTAACAGGTGACGAAAGCTGGATTTACTGTTATGATCCTGAAACCAAAAGACAATCTACTCAGTGGGTGTTTCCTTTCGAGGAGTTGCCAACTAAAGTGAAGAGAGAAAGAAGTGCGGGAAAAAAAATGGTGGCCTCGTTCTTTGGAAGGATAGGTCATTTCGCAACAATTGTGTTAGAGGATCAAAAAACAGTTTCTGCAGAATGGTACACTACCAATTGTTTGCCACTTGTCTTGGAAAAAGTTCGAGAGAAACGACCTCGCAGTAGGATCCTCCTTCACCACGACAACGCCTCGTCGCACACCGCCAAGCGAACGATCGACTATTTGGCGACATCAAATACTGGGTCACCCGCCGTATAGCCCCGACCTCGCGCCTTGTGATTTTTATTTATTTCCAAAAATTAAAGAAAAACTTAAAGGAAAGCGGTTTATGAATGCTGAAGAAGCGATGGCTGCGTATCGCGATGCCATTGAAGAGACCCCTAAGGACGAGTGGGCAAAGTGCTTTTCCCAGTGGTTCCATCGCATGCAGCGGTGTATTGACGTCAATGGACAATATTTTGAAAAGATATAATAAAACTAATAACTGGCTAATGTAATCAGTTTTTGATTTTCTAAGAACTTTCAGTTTGACCCTCGTAGACAAGTTCAATACTTACTGTTCCAGTTGTTGTGTACAGCTTTATATTTAATTGTTTTTATATACATACTGTTTGACATATGTTTGAATTTTGATTAACTTTATTTTTGACATAAGTTTCTCTGTTTGACATGTATATTTGTTTGCGTCATTATTTTATTTGACATTTAATTTTTATATACACTTTGACATTTTTTAATTCAATTATGCGTTTATTTGTTGACGTTCTGCTCTTTTAGATATGTTATAGTGCGTTAATAATGTCGGATAGATTTATTTTAGTCTAATGTAAGTTCGAATGGCTTGTCTTGGAAAGTAGGTTCGTCATGCTCACTGTACTGTCACTGCAGGCGGTAGCGTCGGTGGTCGGGTCACCCGCTTCCCTCTCAAATTCAAATCAGTTTATTTGCAAGAGACATGGTTAAGAGCTGTTACATATGGATCAGTTTCACATGTTTCGCCGACGCAGCGGCATGCAAATTTAAGATGTACATATAAAGAATTCAATAAAATAGTGTATCAATAAAATGACAGTCAATCAAAATTTCAAAAATATTTATAAAAAAATTCAATTAAATAGCGTATCAATAAAATGTCAGTCAAATTAATACATTATTAAATATACATTATTCGAAGTACATAAATGCCTAAAAAAAGTGAAACAAATATTACATTATTAACATTATTTCTGCCTGTACTGTAATTCCATTTTTTGAGAATAATATTGACAAGGGCATTTCACGAAAAACTCGTAAATCGAATAAAAACATTCCTGCAACAACCATTTCCGTAATTCAACACAAAACTTACGTAAAGGTAGCTGTGTTATGAACTTCGGCAAAGCATTATATATTAAGGGAGCCATATAAACACAACTTTTACGAAAAAGTTCCAACTTAGGTATTGGCATATCATACTCTAAATGGGTCACCTTTCTTTTATTACTATTGTCTTTCGGTATAAAGACTGAGGGATTGGACTTTATAAATCTAGAGACCTCAAAGATATATATGCATGGTACAGTCAAGAGGTTTTGTGACTTAAATACAGGCCTACATGATTCCGACCACTCCATATTAAACATTGCACGTACGCACTTTTTTTGTGCAACAAAGATTCTATCTATTTCGGACGAATTGCCCCACACAACTATACCATACCGAATTATAGAGCAAACGTAGGCATAATACACCATTAGAGAGGTACGTATACATGTAATATCTTTACTTTTCTCAAGGCAAACACAAACTGGTTTATTTTCTTACAAATAAGTTCGACATGCTTGCTCCATGTGAAGTGAGCATCAAGCGTTACGCCCAAAAATTTAGCAGTAAATACTTGATCAACGTTTAAATTGCTAAATTTTATATTCAAGTGTACGGATTTACTCTTGCAAGTTTTGAAATGAAGCACGTTTGTTTTAGAAATATTTAATTCAAGTTTATTTATGTCAAGCCATTTTATAATGTCATTAAGTGTTTGATTTATTTTAGTTTCGTAGTCATCCAAGTTTTTACATTTAATAATAATTGTGGTGTCATCGGCGAATAGCACACATTGATGTTTTACAGATTGAGGAAGGTCATTTATGTAGAGAAGGAATAATAATGGTCCTAAAATACTACCTTGGGGTACACCACTATTGTTAACTCTCGGATCTGAATCAATTTGTTCTAAATTATTCGTTTTATGATTAAATTGTTGAATCCTTGTTATTTGCTTTCTATCGTGCAGATAAGATTGAAACCAAAGTTTAGCTGGACCTCTAATACCGTATCTTTCAATTTTTCTAAAAGCCTAGCGTGATTTACAAGATCAAACGCTTTGCTTAAATCTAAAAATAGAGCACATGATGATAATCCTTCATTTATATTATTCATGACCGCTTCGACTAACGTGTAAATTGCCAGAGTAGTTGACTTGTTTCGCCTGAAACCATACTGTTGATTGACAAGAATATTGTTCATTTCTAAAAAATTTTGCACTCGTCGATACATGACCTTTTCAAATATTTTTGAAATGACAGGCGTTAGGGCTATTGGTCTATAATTGTCAAGATTAGATTTTGAGGCTTTCTTATAAAGAGGCTTTATCAAAGAATATTTCAGCTTATGAGGAAAGCACCCCTGTTCCAAAGACAAATTTATAATATATGCTAAGGGTGCAGCAATGTGTGCAGCAATACCTTTCAAAAGTTTGGTGTTAATGTTATCATATCCAGATGATTTCGAGTTATTTAATGCCATAATGATATGGTATATCTCTGACGGACAAGTAGGTTCAATAAAGATACTTTTATCATGCGGTGATATGTTATGTATGTCAATATTATTATCGGTAGCATTAGAATAATTATTATTAGCAATGTCAATAAAATGATTATTAAATTTATTCGCGATGTCAGGTCCTGCAGTTATTACACTATTGTCAATTATTTTAGTAATAAATTCCCTATTTGGTTCGCTTCCTATGTTACGCCTCACTATGTTCCACGTCGCCTTAACTTTATTTTTTGAATAATAATAATAATAATATTCTACCACATTCACACAACACCATCTAGTCCCAAACTAAGCATAGCTTGTACTATGGGTACTAGACAATGGATAAACATACATATATACTTTTTTTTTTGTAAATACATACATATTATACATAGAAACACCCAGACCAAGACAAACATCCATGTTCATGCACACAAATGTTTGACTTGAGCGGGAATCGAACCCGCGACCTTCGGCGTAGCAGTCGCTTACACTCCCGCTGCGCCAACCGGTCGTCTAAATGCGAATGCGTTATATATTTTTTGTTACAAATGGCTTGTAAGCTATTCATACATTTTCTTAATACTTTTGAGTATGTTTTAAATTTAGACTTATTTTCATTACTTTTATTAATATGATATTTATGTCTTAGTGTTCTTTTAGTCTTACAGCTATTTTTAATTCCTTTATTTATCCATTTTGTTTCACCCATTTTATTTTTTAATTTCACCCTTATTCGTGGGAAACATAACGCGAATAGTAATGTCAAAAGGTCATGGAAATTGTCAAAAGCTTCATTAGCGTCATTTAGAGCATAAATGTCATTAAAACTTAAACAGCTTATATACCGAATATATTTTCTTACGTTTTCTTTATTTAGATCGTTTATAAGCATAAAACGTTGTTCTAATTTACTTTTAATCTGGTCTTGGATAGTGACAACTTGAGCTGTGTTATGGTTAGATAGATAGAAGTCATAAGTTTCCCCCGTTGCATTAGTAGCATTGCCGATAATGTTATCAATGCATTTATCAAGTCTAGTAGGTGTATGTATATAGTATTGCATTCCATGGTTAATAATCAGGTCTTTAAGAGTTATACTATCTTTATTCTTCGATAAAAAATTAATATTAAAGTCGCCACAAATTATAACTTTATGTTTTTTGTTTCGAAGTCTAGCTAATAAGTCAGAGAATTTTCTGAAAAATATACTGAGCTCTGAATTTGGCGTTCTGTATATACAAATAACAATTAATTTCTTTTCACTTATTTCTATACCACAAACTTCAAAGTGCTTATCCACAGCAAGTTCGTTTATTATATCTAGTTCATTACTTACACATCCCTCTCTGCACAATATGCAAGTACCACCACGTTGGTCTTGTCGTGAATAAATAGATGCTAGGTAAAAATTATTCAATTTTAAATATTTTTCTTCGCTTTTTGCTATGAAGTGTTCACTCAGACATATCACATTTATTTCTTTATTTAAATCATGCAATTCTTGTAGAACTTCTTCCAGATCCTGTGTTTTGTTTAGGATACCTGCAATATTCTGGTGTAGTACAGCAAAATAAGATTTAGGGACGAAAACATGTTTTGCCAGATTGTGCTACTGTATTCAAATGTGCTTCAAATGATGAAGATTTATTTTTCGTTTTAAAATAAAAAGGGATTGTACCTTTAAGTGGCTTATCATTTTTGTTATTATTACGTCCTAAATTATTTTCGATTTCAGGAGAATTTCGATTACTATGATGTCGAAAATAATAGGGGATTGTGCCTTTTTTGGGTTGTACCATATTTTCAAACGTTTGAGATTTTTCGTAATCGTGCAAAGAACAAATTGGTACATCATTACACTTTTTTAAATAGTGGTTGTTGTAAGAAAGGAATTTATTCTTATACTGGTTAACGTTGATCTGATGAATTATATTTGATGAGATATCATATAATTATGTTATTTATTTCTAAAAATTTACAATTGTTAAAATTTTGTATGAGCAATTTTAGTTCATTATTCAATTTCCATTCATTAAGGGAATGATTATAAAACACATTAACAATAAAAACGTTACATTTTTTTAAACAGTGTAAAGCTACCGATATGGATGATGTAAACTCAACTGGGTTCGTGTCCTGACTTCCGGTCAAAATTATAACATAGTCGTTCTCTGATAATTTTTGGGATATGCTCATGCAATCTTCTAAGACATATATGGTTACATATGGTTTTGTTACAGACTGTATAGTGTAATCCGGCGATAAGAAGCTTTTCTTATTTTTGAGCAATGTCTGAACTACGCCTTTTCCTTGATTGTCCGATAATAGTAGAATTCTATTATCAGAACGAGCCGTCTCCTTTGGAAGTTGTGTTTGAGCAACTGTACGTCCACCATAATTTCTTGATATGTTATGCGTCTGCTGGTTGCTGTTTGCATCAGGATAATTTTTGCTACTGGCGTTAATTTTTGACTGACTTTCATCTTTACTGCTGTCTATTGAATATTTAACCTGACGTGCAGTTCTAGGTGTGTTAAATTCTAAATCAAGATTTAGCTTGCGAGCAGAGAATTTTGATTGTGAATCAATTAACTCCCTATATGACCTTTTCATCTTACTTGAGAATGTGTTACTTTTCCGTGTGCTTAGGTTATTACTTTTACCGGTACATAATATATTCTTGAGACGCTCATTTTTCTGTATTTCGCTGTCCAGTTTATTTTTCAACGTGGAATTTTCCAGAGTAAGCGTTTCAACTTCTGCGTGTGCGCTTAATAGTTGTGCTTTTAATTTTTCTATTATACTTTTCAGGTTAAGTACTTCGTAACTTTTAACATGGGTGGATAGGTCCATCATACTTTTCACACTTAGGTTCAAAGATGTATCTAATGATTCAATCGATTCGCTAGAAACCGATCTTACTAAACGCCGATTTCTTAAAGTAATATTGTTAGATTCCATATTTGTGAGTGTCAAGCTTTGTATTTCTATCTTGAGTATGTCCGGTTGTACTTGCGACACTTAGTGAATATCCCGCCTTAGTAAGTGGTACATTGAAAATTCGTGAACGGTCCGCTTTATGAATTGACACTCATGCAAATATCCATGAATAATGTCAAACTGGAACGCGCCCGGTGATAAGCTTGTTTACTAATGTTGGTATCTTGGAATACTGCGCGAAAATATTTGTTTGAATGTTATCAACTGCCGTATTTGTGAAAAAGTTGTTTTACTCACATTTGATTGTTCACATCGAGCTTAATTGTTTTCACTTGAAACTTTCTTCGTTCTGCACTGTAACTAAATTACGTTTAACACTCGAGTTTGTAATTATTTGCATAATAATGTCCTATAAACTATGCACAATATTTATGTAGTTTATTCCGTGTAGGATTTAATATAATGCTAGCAAATAACTGATACGAAGAAATGTATTATTAGGAACACACTGAAGTTAGTTTTAATTGTATTAATACGTTATTACTATGTTATTAAAATTATATTTATAGAGCCGATGTTTACATTAGAATGACAGCTGTCAAACCTCCTCTCTAAACCTCCTCTCGAGACTCTAATATGGTTGAGGAGGGTGATGGCTGATCATTGCGTTATACTCGTGAACGGGTGCTGCCTGTGGTGACTGGTCGATCTACTGGACAGGATACAGCTTTTGACTTGCTGATTTATGAGTTTATTTGCAATTTGTTCCAATTGTTTTGGTACCTACCTAATTAATGCATTGTAACGTGATTTGACTGAGCAGTGATTACATAACAACATGATATTTAACATGTGTGCGGTTACACCCTACTTGTCATTTTGTTTTGGAGGCTAAGTGTTAGTCATTATTCTCAATTTTCAAGTCTTAAGTAGGTACGTAACTAAATAAATGGCAATAGGTTGTGTGATAGCTATCATGTTAACTGAAATGTGATATTATTTTTTTTTATTATAATGTATAACTTCATATTTAAATACGCAGACAGTACTGTGTTGCTAGGGAGTTTGTTGCGCTGCTTCTTCTTCCTAGCGAAAACACATAGGAAGCAGTGAAGGGTTGGGCTTTTTGGGGGACTGTCTATTGTAAAATTTAACGTTCAGAAAGAGCTGTTTACCAGCCAATTTTGAATAAAAGATTTTGATTTTGATTTTGAATCTTTATATAATATTTCTAGTTCTTTTAAATTACTGTTCATGTATTATTAGGTCATTCAACTTACTACATTTACATTTGCATTGTTGTTCCACTAATTTTATTAAAGTTTTACTGCACTGTAAGATGAAGATAACTCGTGATCATGGGCTGTAAACTAATGTTTTTGTAATTTTGTGTATTCATATATAGTCACTTCTGTAACATACATTTCCACCATAGTTCTGAACATGGTCCGAGTTGCCTACATTATAAGACGTAAGTGGATGCTTCTGTTACACAATATTCACATTGAAAGCCTAACTAAGGCACTTAATTTAGTAACTGCATCAATTTCTTAAGTATGATGTCTGTAACTATTTACAAGTAATTGAGTACAATGTGAAACAGTTGCAGATCCTTACAAAAATAAAATATATTGGCGATTCGAAAGAGTGGCCACGAGTTTTATTGCCCGTTCTTTCTCGTGGTTCTACCTATTGCTTTGCGAACGAGGCAGTAAATGTGAATGTAGAAGCATTAAGTAATTCGATTTCAAAAATTGACGTTCATATGCGTCACCTTGTGACCTAGATGAATAAACGATTTTGACTTTGACTTTTCACTTGGTTTTCCGAGTGAGATTGCAATTTGCATTCAAATGCGTCATTGTCATTTTGCACTTATTTAAATAATAGCTTTTCATGTCTCCCAGTTTTAGGACACGTAGAAATCTTTATATCATGTTGTTAATAACCGTATAACAAAACTTATGATTTAAACTTTTATTTTGAAAAAGCATTGACCATAGGTGGAAAAGCTATGCTGAGCTTAAAAACTGCATAACAAAAATTTTGAAGCGAGCGCTAGTAACTAAAAGTTGTCAAAGCTGACTTAACGAGACGTACCACTTCAAAACTACCTAACAAACAAAAACCAACAATTAAGTACAACGTTTTAACACATTCCAAGTAAAGCCATCACGCATGGCGTCCCTACGGGCCGCAGCATAAGTTTGTTGAGACTAATTATAACACAAACAGCACCATGCGAGCGGATTGTAATGGCGGCAAGCAATGCGTTTCGCGCCAATTTCCTGCAATACATGTTAAACGCCGGCAATCGCGCGTCGCTCTTGATACTTGCCACTGAAATGATAGTTTACTGGTAATTTTTTGGACACAGTAAGGCTGTAGGGGAAATTTTTAACTTTGGTTGAAATATTTCGATATTTTAAACAAGTTTATTTAGGTTTTCTACGAATATGATTATGGTGTTGATTTCAAGTCAAGTTAGGTTTGAGTTAGGTATTAAACGAAAGCGGCAAAAGACTAGCAAGACAGCTTAAATGGCTGTCCTGCTAAGTAGTTAAGGACATAATTAATGTAGTAAACGATAGCTTGCTCGGTGTCTGATACGTAGGTGTTAAAATATAGCTGCCATTTTTATCAGGTATATTTAAACTAAACATATTGTGTTCTAACTATTTTGTATTATATTCTCATCTCTTGATTGTAAGCTTTATTGAAAGTGGTCACAAACATTTTCAATCAACATACAATTAGCAAATAACTGGAAACCGAATTCTATTTTAATTTAATTAAGCCCCAATATATGAAAGCTTTATTGGCGCCCAACGCGGGTCACAACAGAGCATTATACACGACCACACAGACATTGCACCTAATCAATACGAATACCAAACATTCGCGATAGTTAGTGCAATAAACAAAGTTCAAATACGCCAGGTATGCCTGTGTGTTGCCTTTGATCGTACACTGCACAAAACAGAAAGTACATAAATGGGCACTGTGTAGGAATTTCGGATGGCAAAACGGGCTCCGATTGTAGTGCACGGGATATGCAGGTTGCAATTAAATGGAATTCACGTGGGCGATGTAATCACAATGGAGAAGTTTAGATTGTTTCGAATTTTGAATAACATTTTTGAAATTCCGAATCGCACGAATTCTAACGACTTGTGTCATTAGTCACCATTTTGAATTGAAGATTTATTACTTTTTCGTTTGTTGTTAATTGATTTTGTACATAATATATTTATACTAATTTATACGATAAGACTAAATACAAGATCATAATTGAATTATGAGTATATTTGCATTAGATTTTGCCATAATATGTTTACAGAAAGTCGTGAGACTATAAGAAACTGTCCCAGCAATAGAATCAAACATATAGGAAAAAGATTTTGCCACAGAGGCATAGACACAAAACAAAAACTAAGCAAGTTATCAAAGGACAGAGGATGTACAAATCAGTCTCATATTCACTGGCACACACAAAAGCATGGAAGTCAGCCGCAATATTTCGGCACGAGAATTTATTTCCGTCAGAAATTGAATGGGACGGCGCAGTGAAACCGTGTTAACGTTACTGCGACTGTTTGTGATGGGCTGGTTCGGGGAAAAGCGAGGAAAGGGTTCACTTCATGCGTGTTGAAAAAGAGTTCACTGGCTGCTCTATACTAATATTACAAAGCTGAAATGTTGGACGGTTGAACTCTCTAATCATGCGGCCGGAAACTGCCTGTAACATTTGACTTTGGGTCAACTTTTTGTAACGTTTAGAGAGTTTCGCCCTCTCTAAATATGCTTTAACTTCCAGATAAATTCAAAGTTAGAACGAACGTGTGTTATTTAAAGTAATTTAACTAACACTACTCAGGGTATGGTACAAACTGCTAGAGATAATTCAAACATTGCTTTATATTAAAAGCACTCCTTGAAATATCTTGAATTGAAACAGGAAATATGTATCCAAAGTTGATTTATGAACACCTGCAGCATCGCTGCAGCAGTCTCAATTTGCATACACAGACGGATGTATGGGTCAAATAGGACGTCAAGCTGTCAATATCCAGCCCATGCGAATGCGTCTGATGTTAAAAGTTCGTTAGATTCATAATGAGAAAACTAGTTTTGAGTTTCCGCATAACATTCTAAGGATTTGTGAAAACAAAATGTTGACGTGCGAAGCAGTGTTGTTACGAAAATTGGTTGATAAAGTAGTCTATTTGTATTAGTTATTACATTTTGCATTCTTTCGTCATCGGTAGACGATATCCAGTTTTTGATGTACATTACCAATGAAATCCGACGTCACCGTTAACTGAAGCCTGGGTTAGGAGGCTTTTGTCACGATTTGGTTGGGGATTCCGTCAAGCGACATCGGAATGCAACAGTGTAAGTGATGGCGCTACTATCAAGGGCTCAGGTATACCGTGCCAGAACTAAACTAACCCATTTATTGTACCAATTTAAAGGTATGTAGATCTATCACAATTTTAGAATTGGCAAGAAAGAAAATTTAATTTGATTTGGATGAGTTAAAGACCTAGTAAAATATACCGGATAGTATGGTTGGAAATTGTCGTATTTAAGCCGCTTTTGTTTCTTATTTTTTACTGAACGATGTAGATTTACTTATATCGACATTGATTGAGAATAGGACATAAATAAAAAAAAAATTATTTCCAATTTGATTGGTTTTGACAATGTCGTGAGAATCAAGATAATAAGTTACTACATGTTACAATACATGTGTATGTGCGATTTATACCCACAAATATGCCAGTATGTATCAAGAAACCGTCATTATCAATTTTTATTTGTAACTTAAAGGTCGTATTCTATTCCATCCAATACACATCCGATGAATCCACTCAGATTACAATTTCAACAGAAAACGGAATAGGATGATGCTAATCCCTCGTTGCACTAGGATTATCTTTAGTGCAAGTGAACTATCGAGATGAGGATAATAGTTTCAAAGGATTACGGAATCAAAGCTATTAAGCTAGTTGCTAGAGACTATAATCTTGTCCCGTTGTCATTACAGTGTTGGTTTTATCCAGACTTTTAATGAAATAGATAGATATTACGCATTCATTACAAAAGAGTTATGGTGTTCTATGTAAAGTTACGTTTCTTAAGATGATAAAGTTCGAAACAGGACTAGAAGAAGCTAGACATTGTCACAAAACACCTAGGCATAATGAAATTACATACATATTTGTCTTTTTAAATCTTTGTATGAGAACTGTGTACATGGTTTATTTTACAACTTGGGTTCATGGTGCACCTACAACCGTACACGCAGACTGACAGACCGAGTCCAGAGACAGTTTTGGGGAGTTCATATTGCCATTTTTAGTTAAAAGATACGTAATTAATCTTACACGCTCTACGTTATATTAACATCTCTCTTTTATATATGTACTCAAAATAGTAAGATTCAAGTGTCGGCACTATAAGCAGATCTTGCCTACGATCCAGGTACCTTTAAGTATTCACAAGAATAATCTTTCAGAAATCTCTCTCTCTCTCAGAGTCCCAGTTTCCGAAATTGATTTCCATTTATATATACATTGTATTATATACGCCTCCATTCATCTGCCAACATTTCAAGCATTAATTTGTTTAGTTAAGTTACCACTCAAGAACGTCGACAGTCTAACTTCCAATCCACAGGGACCGAGTGAGTTTTGGACGAAAAGCGAGAGTACACCTTACGCCCTTAGGTATTACAAGCGTGACGGTTGTGTAAAGCTGTGTATAGTACTAAGACAGGCGAGGAAGTTGAGCGGTAGACGATCAAATGGTCCACCAATAATCTAACTTTTGCGATGGTGCGATGATTGATAACATTTAAATTAGCTGGAAATTAGAGTCCAATATGATCGTATCTTTTAAACATTGAAAACTCTTACTTCAGTCTCCCGCATTGCTAATGTAAGAAATGAATCAATTATATTTCCAACTCCGTCAATATGCTCCGGATAAAATTCGCTGCGGGATCCATGATGAATCAACTTTCCACAGGATTTCTGGTCTAAGCACGGTATGCATACTATTGTCGCTAGGTCATTTTGGCTGCAAAGAGAATGCGAGTGAGTCTAGTATCATAAAGCTGATCGCGGCTAGAAAACAAAGTTAATGTGTGTTTGTATATGTTTTTTCACAGATTGCTCAACTGCCGTTCATCTTCAATGGATTCTCAGCTTAACAGTCTTGAAGGCTTACTGACGACATGTGCCGAAATCCCTATCGTACACTCTGATATATTAAAATGGCCATTAAACTGCGACACTCTTAATCTATTAGTTGATGTCTTCATGAATGTATAATGGTGTTTAGTATTTAGGAATACTAAACACCATTATACATTCATGATGTATTATAAGATGCATGGATGTATTATAAGAATTATGCAAATGTTTGAGGGTATATAGGTAAGGTTCGTTAACTAAGGGTAGATTCAGTTACTTGTGCTTCACGCTCAATAGACGCAAGGACAAAGGACTGTTTCTTGTAGAGGATTAGTTATTTAGGCATGTTGGTGTTGACAGTTTTGTGCGGTGTTGTGTATAGTAAAATGTAATATATTAAGGTAGAAATTTCCATTGGACATCTGATGGGGGTGGGTCGAAAAGTTTTAAAAGGGTGCAAAGCCGCTATATGATTTCATAATCCATTGGTACTATTTAAAAAAGATTTCTTAGATTTTTATCCCAATTTTGCTTTTCTTATCCAGCAACAAAAATATGGCGATGCCAAATAACAAAAACATAGTCAACATCTAAAAAGAATATGGGTATTAGAAGACTAACAGACGTCGGAGTAATATTATTAAATATAATAAAAGTTAAAAAGCCACCTAAAACTGAAATACAGTTATGATTAGATTTATACCCAAAACATCCACACAGCTGATAAATCAAGCCTTAAGTGGCTAGAAAATACAACGCGCATTGCTAGCACACAAAAATCGAACCGAAATACTATATCAAAAACGAAAATGCCAACATAAAACGCCGATGTACAATTAATGAAATATTTATAGGTATATTATACTGCAAAGACACCTGTCCTCTCCGAGAGGCCGATAAATCTTTTGCCGATAATTTATTGATTGTTTGTCGCGTCACATAAATATTTTTTCACCACAGCAGCTCAAACATGCCGCTTTTGCTGCGAGACAACAGTGAACAAAACGCGATTTTGATTCGAGCGTGAGGCAAAGTAGCTTTTTAATTTTTCAATCTTCAGTGCCACGTATTGACATTGTTCAGCCACAAATTTGAAACATTCGAATTTTACTGTGCTCTGTCTCTTTCACATGCATATAAAAAGTAAGTGAAAAAACAAACCCCTTCGAATTCGAAATTCGATTTTGGAAGTCAACCTCAAAGAAAACACCTACGGCAACGCAAAAAAAAAACAATAAAGAAATTACTTTTTTATATGTTATTGTTTACATGTTAAATTTATTATTGGATTTTAATAAAAATAAGTCTAATTAATAGTATAAAATTAGTATTTAACCAATACATTTTTATTTAGAATTACAACAATGATACATTTGAAAAATAAACATCAGGTATTAAAACGCGATTTAAAAAAGTAGCGGGAATAAAAATTTCGCTGATGCTGATACAGTAGGTATAGCGTAACGTGTTAAATTTATATTTATATAAAATAATCTAAAAAGATGAGTGAAACTAGCGATGATGACTGTACTTTAACACCAGAAGAGTTAAATCAACAAGTGATTATGCAGAATTCAATCTATTCCTGTTCATTTCTATGTCTCCTAAGTAATATGTGTTCTCACTGCTGTGGTGAAAAGTTATGTGTGCTACACGAGAGCAAAGTTTCTTGTATCTCGTACTGTTGAGTCCCTCACCACGCTCAGGATTCTAACTTTGATTCACTCGCTACGCTCGTGAATCAATCATAGAATCCTTCGCTTGCTCGGGACTCAAAATCAGCACTCGAAACAAAAAACAACTTTGCTCTCTTGTTGCACAAATAACTATTGTGACATCACAGGCCCTTAATTCTGGCGTTTGCACCTCCGCATCTATAAGTTATTTATTTGTTTTGCTTTAGGGAATTCATCAGTTGACTGGCAGACGGGAATCGGACACGACTTTGATTCCATGATGAATATAACAGGAAAATACCAAAAGGTAAATGCGTAGTCAAATACAAAAATGTTTTACTTTTTATTTTCAGTCCCATGTTGGGCGCCATTTGTATGAATAATTTATTGTTACATAGAAATATTTTAATATGGATCGTTATGGCATTGGTTTTAGCCATTATTTTTATAATGGGGCTCTGAAATATTAATTGATGTTGATATTTTAAATATGATGTATTTTTTTTAAATAGACAATTTTCATGAAAGTGTCTTCATCTCAAATATTATTGTGTCAATTCTTGTGAAATTGTCAAACTTTGTATACTGGAATTTTGAGGTCATTAGAATCAGCGCATAATATGCGAAGAATAATCAGAACCAAACTAATCATGTATGTATTTTTGATACATATAAGTTCAATTCCGTGTTAAGGCTCGCAATTTGCGACGTATTTTTCACTTAAACGATATCTCTTGTAAGGGTGATGTGATCGTCGAAATTATTACCTGTAAGGTTCTTTCTATCCGAAGGCTCGATTTTCCAAGAAAATAATGGGTTATAAGGAAAAAAATACAGTAACCTATTTGCGTAAAATTAGGATCTCATAAGACATTTGACGCGTAAGGAAATTGAATTCCATTCAAATTGAAGGGCGAATTAGATCTTACAGGTAAGGGGGCAAGCTAGCGAAATAGGGGATACCACTGAAACATTCACAGAGTCGTACTATCCAATTTAGTTAATTTACCCTCTGAATTGTATTCTGATTGCTTGGAACGTTGATATTACTTGCCCTTTATTAGTCTCTGAAATGAACTTACTTTATTAATTGTCGTTTTCAAAGTTGTTCTCAGTGGCTTTTTCATGTTCAATGGATGGAAACACAATCGATATTAGATAAGTTAGTTGTTTTGTATTGTATGAGCCAAAGTTAGCGGCAGTGTTCCATTTTGTTTGAGTGTCCATTCTTCAAGTTTTTGGTATGTCATTCTTTGTGGCTGCATTGTTTTCAAATCTATTGACATTTCCTGATAATGGCTTTGTTATTATATAATTATAGTTATATATACTCGCTATTACTTGCACTATTGAGGATGTTACTCTTATAAAGTTTGATCGAACAGTTAATGAAGAGGGCTTGGTTGACATCTCCATAAGGATGACTACAAATAGCTCATATATATATATATATATATATATATATATATATATATATATATATATATATATATATATATATATATATATATATGTCTTCAAGACAAAGACAATGCATTCAATATAATATGACAGAATTAATACTTTAAATTTTTTTATACTAAAACCGTAAACCAACATTCTCAGTCAAGAAAGTACTTTCCACTATGCTGTTTGCCTAGTGGAAAGTATTCAACCCAAGAATACCCATAGTATAACGGTACTCCAAAATACATAGTTTTGAGCGGGACGTGTACACCCCAGCTTGGAAACAGTGATTACATTACATTAAGTGTCCCTGAGTCCTATACCGAGATACCCCGTCATTATCTTAACTTATTAACTAGATTTCAAGTTTAATAGGAGTAACTTTAGTAGGGCCCGGATGGACTTACGAACTAAGATATTGTATGAAAAAAGTCATATTTAAATTGACTTAGGATTTTTTACGCTTAGAAATTCTTATTGCAAATAATTTGGAGATGGACGTGTATTGATCTATAGACTGGTATATGATTTTTAAAGACATGGACGTATTTTAACTTTAAGAATATGAGTATTAATAAAACTTGAAACAACAATTTGTAGAGCACACGAAGTGTTGTCTTGAGGGACAGGCAAATAGAACGATGGCACCGAACATTGAAAGCTGCATTGTTGGCTAGAGCGGCCGGCAATAGATGGATTGAAGAACTATCGACTATGCTACTAGGCCTCCGTATAGCCCTGCGTCATATCGTCATGTCAGATACACATGTCAGCCCAGCTTTGATGACATACGGATCACCGCTACGAGTACCATCTGATTTTTTCGTGCCTACAAAGCCGAACATTGAAAACGCAGTATTCGTTCGTCAGCTGATGGATACAATGAACTCGCTCACCCCGACAAACACATTGCATCGTTCACAGGCAAACACATTCGTCTACAAAGATCTCGCTCCGTGTTCGCATGTTTTTGCGCAATGACACAGTGAGAAAACCGCTCTTTCCACCTTATGATGGGCCTTATCAAGTACTACAGCGCAGCGCAGACGGCAAACATTTTACGTTGCAACTTCCACTTCGCACTTCAGTTGTACCTATAGATAGACTGAAGCCAGCTCATCTATGCAACGACAACGGCGAAGTTTCAGACAGCAGTGGAATTCAAGCAAACACTTCACCCACACAGGCATCGATCATGACACCGGACGAAGCAGAGACATCGGCATCTCAACCATGGAACACATACGTCACCAGATCCGGTCGGAAGGTGAAACAGAACCTACGCTTCGCTTGAGGGGGGATAATGTGGCGTACTACGTGCACATACCTACTTGCACAGTACGCACAACTCTACGTAGCTTAATCAAGAGATAAGTGTGATAGCTGATAACTGATAAGAGCTGATAACGCTTCGCGCGCGCGCAGGCACGCGCGAGCGCCGTCGGCCTGTCTCACCAACGCATTACATCTGACTGGCGACGAATGTTCGTGGCACCGAGTTTTGTTAAGCGTGGCACTTTATTATATAGTTGTGCGTGAAGGACAGAGCACTAGTTAGAGAGAGTTGACCGATGTAAATCAAATTGTGTTTATAGCTAGTTATAATATGTAGTCATGTAAAAACCTTTAGTTGTACTAGTCGACCAAGCCAACTAGACGAATGTCAACGTGACAAAATTCAACAATTATAATCTAGAAATTATTTATCGTAACGTGCGAACGCGGCGTGTGAACGTACAATGCGCCTGCAATCGGTACTAGGAATTTCTGGATTATAATTATTGAATTATGTTGAATTTTGTCACGTTGACATTCGTCTAGTTGGCTTGGTCGACTAGTAAGTATCCTTTTATTGGTCAATATCGATATTGTGCGCATTGCCACCTTTCTGAATGTATATTTTTGTATATAGCTTGCCATTATTTCTAAATAAATTATTACCGATTACCGATCTTCAAGAATAGTTTCATTATACTAGTCACCTCGTTAGTCTGAACCAGTACCTCGTCACTCTGCCAGTAACCCAGTACCAGTCCCTACCTTTCTATCCTATCATCTAGGAAACTGGCAATATCCCAAGCTTAGTTTTAGTTGCCCTTGTGCCAGATGGATCTATAAATTGAGGAGAGTAATGGCTGGATGGCGAAAACGTGCGAGTGGATCTTGTGACATAATTTGGGGCAGGCCTACGTTCAGCAGTTGACTGTAGTAGGCTAGTGAGATAATATGAGATTATTGATGACAGGACAGATTGATATTATGACAGATCTTTCTGTAGCCATCAGACTCTCAAACGCCACCAGATCGCCAATATGGGTTCAGATCGAAACGATCAACGGGTGATCTTCTAACGTTTGTCACCCACCTCTGGATTATGGACAGGCATGGGGAGTCGTTGGCTACTAGTCTCGACATCTCCAAATGTATTTTGCAGTTAGGATTAATTTGATAAGGAACAAAACCAGTGTTTATAGCCTTTTCAGTTAAATTATATTCGTCTGAACATTTCTTCATACTTCGGGTAATTGATAAATAATACAACAGGAAATTTTATTTATAATTTTATTAAATTAATTATTTCTATAACTTTTTACATAAAGTAAATTATATGTGCCACGTTTTGTCAATTACATTGAATAATGCTGCCATGTCACATCAGCACAAGTCACAATAGTACCTAATGTTTTGCCTCTACGATCAGACACGTGTGGCCGCTTTCGACACAGAATGCGTCGAATACCAGACCCGCACGCTCGACAATCGACCGACAAGTTCGTCTCCCTGTTCAGCGCCATTTTGAACGCCGCCATCTTGCGAAGACGAAAACGTCAGTGTACATGAACGAACGAGTGAACTATTTCCACCCGTGACGTCGCGCACCGAGGTGCGGGCAGGCCCGCGCGCTCGCGACTAGTGACTCGCCTCCACGCACAACTTGGTCCAAGAATATATTTATGAAATAATTTGTATAAAAATTTTGGCTCCAATATTTACAAATGCACTGATATTTTTTTACAACGCCGGACTAATTTTTTACAGCGGATATGTTGGGTAAAGGGTCGTAAAGGCGAGTCGCAGCCGCCGACGGCCGAGGATTTTTATTGCAATTTCATTTCTTTATTTTATTTTATTTTTATTTTATTTTTCGTGTGAGCGTGTGGCCAACTCTGGTGTCGGAGTTTTCAGACCGCCCGAAGCCCTCCGACATGGCCTAACGATCCTTATCCTTGGACAAGAACCGGGACCGACAGCTTTACGTGCCCTCCGAAGCACGGTAGCGCTCAGATGTAAATGCCACACACGGTCACCCATCCAAGTGGTAACCTGTGCAAGCGTTGCTTAACTTTGCCGATCTGTTACGAACGGCAAGCCAAGTCTCGCTACGAGCGCTACTTTTTCATTTTTCATTTCATTTCTAATAACACATTTCTTATCTAATAAGAGGTGCGCGCGTACAGTGCGCGTCCTTGTCTAATACCCTATCGTTACAGTGGTACACGTCTTAACTGAGGGCGTACCACGCGCCGAATAACGCTACGAGTGAATAAAATCGGAAGATATCGCAAAACAAACTCACTGTAGCAATAGGATACAGATAAAACGTAGTAATGAAGAGACAACACCGAAGGCAGAGCTGCCCGGTTCCGTTAGTTACGGCACCCGCGCGCTACGCGACTTATACTATACTACGATCATACCTAGTTAGTATAACCGTATTCTGACAATAGCTTCTCCCTGTTTCTTGTTTTAAAATTAACGTTTAGAATTAACACACAAGTGAGGGGCTTATACAGAATTTGTACTCTTAAAGCGTCCCGTCGCCGGCACCCATGATACACTCGAATGCAAAGTAACGGTACATCACTACGTAGTGTCCACACTATCGAACGTACGGCAGGCGAGTGAGTTGATCGAAGCGAAACACTGGTACGATATAAAACGATAAAGCACTGCTCTAACAATAAATTATTTTTTTGTGATAAATAAAATAATAACCGAATGATAAATAAATTTCTGTTGATATAAATATTCTGACAGAGGCATAGGTCTGAGCGTCGAAGTCAGCTGACGTGACCCCAGGCCACCCCGCGCCGCGACTCCGCTCGCTTACAGCCTAGACTAACTTAACAACGTCCTTAGATGGTACTCAGTCAACTCGCGACAATTGCGTCAAAGTAATGAAAACAGATGGATGGACTCGTTTATCGATGTAGCTTAACAAGTTATAAAACTTAAGTGACTTAGAACACATTATAACAAGATACTGTACATTTTTACAATGTGATGTGAGCAGCGTATAACATGTAACTCTATGTGGGCATTACACGATTGAGCACCTTACTGTCAAACTTGTCAAAGAACGAATGAGATACTGTTTGAGTGAATGGAATCGTACGCGTCAGTGAGAACTTTGACAGTTGACACGTACAGTGTATTTCGTACGTTCTTTTGGTTTGACGTATTGTTCAATCGCGTATTGCCTGCGTATCTTAGTGTGTTGGTATGTAAGCGAGTGTAGTGTGACGTGAGCTTGTGTCCGTGGCGCGTCCGTCGTGAGTGAGTGTTGCGCCCGACATCGCGACAGGACAAGTTCCCGCCAACGCGCATACAACACAATTACCTTAAGAGATCATACTGTCATTAAAAACAAACATTATACTTACAAATGATAATACGTTTACAACTATCCTTATTATAAACATCCATACCTAAAACAATTTACAATAATATTTTATGCAAATTATATTTAGATAACCGTAGCATTCTGGGCCGTCTTGGGGCTGTGAGATTGACCCCAATGGGCCCGCAAAATGTCCATATATATTTATTGAAAATAATATAATACAATGAAAATTCAGTCGTTCATCTCAAAAATGAATCAACAATTTATTACAAGATACAATAGTTAATAACAAAAATATATGTGTACTCATCTAGATGTTTCCTTGTGAATTTTGTTTGTAACACAATGTATTGTCAAGCTTTACATTTCGTGTATAATATATTATTTTTTTGGTACATGAATGTCCACATAAATGAAATCGCAACTAAATAACTGTGTCATTACAGTTAGAATAACGTAGATACTAAAAGATGATAAGGAAAGAAATAAATTCTGGAGTGTGATAAATAATTGATGATAATTGGGGCTTCTCACACTGCAGGGGTTCTGAACATGTTAAAAATAAAGAACATTAAATAACATGAAAAATATATTGTTACGAATTGAAAATAACGCCATCTATCAGTGAATGGGAGAACTACAAGAGATTAGATGTATCGGTTGTTTAAGGCTGTTTCATCTATCCTCTAATAGATGGCGTTGGTGTAAATAGAACATTTACGCGACATCTAGAAACACGTTACACGTTTCCAGAAATTTCGTGAGTCGTCTCGAAAAGTCTAGTGATGTTATCCGGCCAGTATAAATAGAGTGCGAGCGAACGGACCGGACAGTTCAATTGAATACGGAAAGCGATCAACAAGAAGCGAAGAAATAAGTCGGAAGTGTTTAGTGTTGTTCTAGTGGTGTGAATAGTGTGTTTTATTAGTGAAGTGAAAATTAAGTGTGTGTATCTGGTGTTATTGTGTCAGTAAATAAAGTGCAGTTTTTCTGGCATAGTGTATATAATTTATCACGAACCCCAGCTCGTAACAAATTGGTGTCAGAAGTGGGATAAATTATGCCGGTTATGCCGAAAGAAGAAACTGAAGGAGTGCGTACCAGGAACCAGCGCCAGCAAGACCTGGACCAGAGACGCTTCGGAGACGTTCCTACTCCATCGTCTGGTGGACCAGGCGACTCCGCGGCTGCAGTGGAGCCTGCAAGCGCCACACACTCCGTGACGGTGCCCGACATCGCGGCTCTGATGGCGTTTATGCAGGAGCAGGCCCGCCGTCAGGAGGAGCAGGCCCGCCGTCAGGAGGAGCACGCGCGCCGCATGGAAGAACAGCGACAGCGCGACAAGGAGGAGCAGGCCCGCCGTCAAGAGGAGCAGGACCGTCGTCAACAGGAGCAGGCTCGCCGTCAAGAGGAGCACGCGCGCCGCCTAGAGGAACAGCTGCAGCGCGACAAGGAGGAGCAGGCCCGCCGTTTGGAGGAACAGCTGGTGGTGATGAAAGACCTCAGCGCCGCTGTAGGGAAGGACTTGAAGGCGGTCAAGGAGGAACTCCAGCAGCACGAGGCCCGTATCAGCGACATTGAGAAGCGGGTACATGATCAACTCGTGGCCCGTATTGCCGAATTGGAGAAGAAATTGTGTAGGCTCGGGTCCTACGACGTTACACCTGCAGCTTTGGCGCCCTCGCCTCGTTGGTTTAAGGTTCCACCATTTGATGGCTCATCATCGTGGTCTGCATACAAGGTCCAGTTTGAGGCCGTTATGCGAACGAATGGGTGGAACAAAGAACAGGCCTTCACCGCCCTAACCTTGGGCCTTCGTGATCAGGCCTTGACGGTGTTGGAGGTGCTCGGGCAAGACGTCACCTACGAGAAGCTTCTGGAGGCGTTGGAGGCGAGGTACGGAGACGCGCACCTCGAACATGTATATCGTGCTCAGCTGAAGGACAGGACACAACGCACCGGAGAAACTCTGCAGCAGTGGGCTCTGGAGGTGGAAAGGCTGGTCAGGAAGGCATACCAGTCGTTGCCGGCGCTGATAGATGAGAACCTCGTCCAGGTATTTACCGATGGAATCCGTGACCTGGAGGTTAGAGCAGCGGTAAGACTTAGGCACTTCAAGGCCGTCAAGAAAGCCTTAGCCTACGCTCTGGAGGTGGAAGCAGCACGTCACGAGGATCGAACTTACCGTATCAGGGAAGTTGTTTCTTCACCACGGTGCTACAACTGCGGGGAAAGAGGCCATATCCGCTTGAGCTGCCCAAAGCGTAAGCGGCACGTTGGTACCCTGTCTCCACCAAAGGGGTTACCTGACGTACCTGTCTGGCGGCAAGAGCAACGTAGCGCAGATGCTCTGACAGGTAGGGCTTACCCCGACCAACGCAAACACTGTGCAAGACAGGAAGCGAAGCCGGCAGCGCTAGTGAGATTAATGTTGAAGACGGATCTGAGCGACGGATGGAAAGAAGCTTTGCAGCGTGCTCAGCAAGAAGACAAGGACGTACAGCCGATTCTCAAATGGAAGAAATCAGGCGCTCCTAGGCCCAAATGGAGTGATATCGCAGCAATGAGCCCTGTCACCAAGAGTTATTGGGCACAGTGGGAAAGCTTGGTCGTCCAGGATGGAGTTCTGTGCCGCAAATGGGAAAACGCTCGCGGTAACCAGTGCCATTTGCAAATGGTAGTGCCCAAAACTAAGGTGCCGGAAGTCTTGCAGCTCTATCACAATGGTGCTTCGGGAGGTCACATGGGAGTTAAAAAGACCCTTACTAAGATCCGGGAGCGGTTTTATTGGCTCCACTGTCGGGATGACGTCGAGGATTGGTGCCGCAAATGCACAAGTTGTGCGGCTGTCAAGGGGCCACATACTCGAAGCAGAGGTGCATTAAAGGTGTACAATGTGGGAGCTCCATGGGAGCGCATAGCGTTGGATGTCGCTGGGCCGTTTCCTGAGAGCCAGGACGGAAACAAATACTTCTTGGTTGTGATGGATTACTTCACGAAGTGGCCTGAAGTGTTTGCAATCCCAAATCAAGAAGCTACCACAGTGGCTGATAAGCTGGTGCATGAAGTCTTTTGTCGGTTCGGGGTGCCCTTGGAAATCCACAGCGATCAAGGCCGGAACTTCGAATCTGAGGTGTTCAAGGAGACTTGTCGCGTAATGGGTGCACATAAAACCAGGACCACGGCTTACCATCCGCAATCAGATGGCATGGTTGAACGGTTTAACCAATCACTGGAAAGGTACCTGGCGAAGGTGGTGGAGAGCAAACAAAGAGATTGGGACAAGCACATCCAACCATTTCTCCTGTCATATCGCAGTGCGGTCCACGAAACTACAGGAGTAACACCAGCTTTTGCCAATTTCGGTAGAGAACTCCGTTTACCCGCAGACCTTATCACCGGTATTCCACCAGAATCTCCACGCAATATAACGGATTACGCAACCGAGCTACGCAACAGGATGAACGACGTATACGAGCACATCAGGGAATCTGGACAACAGATGTCTGAGAAGATGAAGACTCGCTACGACCGGAAGGCAAATAACAAAGGCTTCGAGTTCGTCGTTGGAATTTGTGGAGAACGGTTGTGCTACATTTTTGCTTCCTACTATCCGAAATTATACTGAACTTGTATTTGTGATTTTATCGGTCCCTCCTGCTCTCTCCTGGGAGATTTGCCGTAAACACCCGCGGCCATCTTGTTTTGTGTCGGACGTCTCTTTCTACTGTCAAACTGTGCAAGTGCGAACATTGGAGCCATCGAAGTCGGAAAAAGACCCACTGCCAGGTGAGATTTGAACCCACGGACATCGGATCACAGGTCGGTCGTTAAGCCCCTGGACCACCAACGCAGTGACGCCGCCGATGAAACAAGCTGTTCACTCTCTATGCATTGCTAATTATATTAGGTAGGCGCTTTAGTACTAATAACAAATAGCGTCATTGCTATCACTTTCTAAACAGGCGCTTACAATTCTGCTAATAAAATTGCTACAGGCCTAAGACAGATACATAAACGAAAATGTCCACGATTCAGAGCTGTGCGGGATGTAATAAAAGTATCATAGCTAGCAATAGAGAAATAATGAAATGTTTCACTTGTTGCTCAGTTTATGATTTGGAATGCGCTAATATAACATCTAAACGGTTCCATTCGATGATAAAAGACAGCAAATTAAATTGGAAATGCCCGCAGTGCCGATGCACTGAACCTAAGACCGGTAATACAAATACACCAATTCGTACCAATACTCAATGTGGGCAAGATATATCATATGTGACCACAAGAAACACACAGAAACCTCGTCGGAAATCTTCCGATGATACTCCGAATGCCGAAGCACATGTTTCTACGGATAATCTTCGCATACTAATAAGGGAAGAACTCAGTGCCGTTTTAAAGACGACTATAAATGAAATGGTTACTGTCCAACTAAAGTCAATAAACGATAAAATGGTATCCTTTGAAGAGACCCTTAATTTCTTTAACTCTGCATATGAAGATATGAAGATCTGCCTTGAAGCCAAATCGAAAACAATCGAGGCACTGGAGAGAGACAATGCCATCCTAAGACACACAGTGAAGGATATGGGTAACAGACTTGGAGTGGTGGAACAATACCTTAGAGAAAACAACCTTGAGATAAACGGAGTACCGGAAGAGAACGCAGAAAATCTACCATGTCTAGTTACACAAATAGCTAACACTGTACAATGTCAAATAAATAATGATGATATTATCCACGTTACAAGAGTAGCTAAACAGTCTAGAGAAGGTAACCGCCCACGATCAATAATAGTTAAACTTAAAAACCGTACCCTACGCGACAGACTACTTTCATCAACAATGAAGTTTAACAAGAACCAAGACCACCCTAAACTTAATAGCCACCATCTGGGTTATGGAGGTAAGCCTGTGCCGGTCTATGTATCGGAACATCTTAGTCCTGCAAACAAAACCCTGCATGCGGCTGCAAGAAGAAGAGCAAAGGAAACTGGATTTAAATTCGTCTGGATCAAGGATGGACGTATTTATGCGAGAAAGGACGAACTAAGTGCGGCAATCTACATACGCGACCAAGAAAGTCTGGCTTCAATATCTTAATTACACATGTTACATATAACTATATCCTATTATTAGATTGTAAAGTATATACTCATGGCTACAAATAATCTGATCGCGGAAATAGACGAAGTTAACATGCAGACAGCATTACGCATTGTAGAGCCAGAAAACTGTAAAAAATTGTTAAATATCACTGATAAATGCTTTAATATTGTTACACAAAACATACGAAGCCTGAACCATAACTATGATAATTTCATCGCGTATACTTCAAAATTCAATTTTGATTTAGATTTGATTATTTTTACCGAATGCTGGTTATCAAAAGGCTACAATACTCCAATCATAGAAAATTATTATAGTTATGCTTCAACAAAAATGTACAATCAAAACGATGGAGTAGTTGTTTATATAAGAAATGGTTTAGATTTTATGTTTTCGGAACCTGAATATGCTGTGGAATTTAATTGCGTAGTTGTGACTTGTAAAAAGGAACTTGCAGTTATATGCATATATAGGCCACCATCATTCCGTAACATTGACAATTTTATATCCTCTCTAAACGATGTCCTATGTAATTTCAAAGACTATACACAAATTATACTCCTGGGTGATATAAACATTGATATCACTGAATCTAATCTGGACAATCCATCATCAACGTACTTAAATCTCTTAGCATCACATAAGCTTATTGCTACCCATAATCAACCCACTAGGGAAAATACGTGTCTGGACCATAGTTTTGCTAAAATCCCTGCGCGCATAAATACTGCCATACTAGAGTCAACAATAACAGACCACAATTGCATACTTTTATCCATAAATAAATCGCCAAAACAATATGTGCAGGAACGTAGAATATACTCAAAAATAAATTACAATGCCATATTAAACGAGCTGACTGAGACCAACTGGCTCGTATTATTCGCCGATAAAGACGTAAAAACCTGCACTAACATATTTATTAATAAGTTACAACAATTAATTAAGACGCATACTTCAACAATTAGAATAAAAAGAAAAGTCCGTAATATTAAACCGTGGATAACGCCAGGATTAATCCGATGCATAAAAAATAGAGATAGACTGCACCTAAAACTGAGAAGGGATTCAGAAAACGTCATATTAAAGATTACATACCTACGTTACAGAAACACTTGCAACAAAATCATAAAAAACTTAAAAAATCAGTTCTACAGAAACGAAATGCAAAAGTATAAACATGATGCAAAAAAACAGTGGAATTTAATTAAAGATATCTGCAATTTCCCTAAAAATAAAAGTAATACACACAACTTATTAAACATCAAAGATAATCCTAGTAAATCACTAAATAGCATAAATAATTACTTCGCTAACGTTGGCTCTAACCTAGCAAATGTAATTCTCGACAGACTAAATTGCGACGAACTTGACCTTGCCACAGCAGTAAATAAAGTACCTAGCCCTTTGGACTCTTTCGCCCTGCTGCCTACTGACGAAAAGGAGATTAAAAGTATAATCATGTCATTAAAAAACAGCTCCAGCACTGGCTGGGATGGGATCCCTGTAAACATTTACAAGATTGGTGTAGATGTCTTGGCTCTACCTATTTCAATTATATGCAATGCTTGTTTCGACAGTGGAGTATTTCCGGATACTTTAAAAAAGGCGAAAATTATCCCAATCTATAAAAAAGGAGATAAATGTGATATAGTAAATTACAGGCCTATTTCGTTATTAACAAACTTATCTAAAATTATAGAAAAAGCAATAAACTATAGATTAAAAAAATATTTAGAGAGTAAAGAACTCATATCAAAAAATCAATTTGGATTCCGTACGCACAAATCAACGCAGGAAGCAATTCTTACCTTAACTTCACAAATTACTAAATCCCTAGATGCTAAAGATAAGTGCTTAGCTATATTTATCGATTTATCAAAAGCTTTTGACACCGTCTCAATACCTATACTAATTAATAAGCTTAATAAATTAGGAATCCGTGGCAAACCATTGAACCTCCTCACTGATTATTTAACAAATAGAACACAAATAATAGAGGTAAGCGAACACCGAAGCCCTAACACGGAACGCATAACTTTTGGTGTCCCACAGGGCAGTGTCCTCGCACCGTCTCTCTTCATCGCTTACGTTAACGATCTCTGCAATTTGGACTTATTAAATGGAAATATTACTACTTATGCAGATGACACTGTATTATTTTTCCACGGTAAAACCTGGGACGATGTCTACTCAAGTGCTAACAAAGGACTAAACGCAGTAGCTAAATGGCTCGAAAACAATCTTCTCTCACTTAACCTGTCCAAAACCAATTATATAAACTTTAGTATCCGTTCCGATGGTCAACCTTTAAAGAATAAGTACCATATAATACTACATCAGTGCAATAACCACAATGCACAAATAATAAATACTTCATGTAATTGCCCTACCCTCAGCTCAGTCACATCAATTAAATATTTAGGAATACAACTAGACAGTAACCTTAATTATAAAGCACATATAAACAGTGTATCATCGCGTGTTAGAAAATTTATTTTTATGTTCAAAACATTAAGATACATTTGTGACCCTAAACAATTAAAATCAATTTATCTGGCACTGTGTGAGTCCATTCTCGCGTACGGCATTGTGTGTTGGGGGGGATGTTGCAAAACCACGCTACTACTCTTAGAAAGGGCTCAGCGTGCCGTGCTCAAAGTTATGAATTTTAAGCCTTTTCTATTTCCTACCACACAATTATACGAATTATTGGAGACCCTCACCGTAAGACAAATATTTATACTACAAACTACACTGGAACAACACAAAAATGTCTCCCATGCTGCATCCCTTATCAATAAAAGGCGCAGGGACAGAATTTTTACGGCCCCGCTCTGCAGAACAGCTTTCGCACAAAGATCAGTTATGTTTCTTGGACCCTTTATATATAACAGACTTTCTAGAAATATTCCAAATCTTCCTAAGTTAACCAAAATAAAATCTAAACGAGCTATTTTTAATTACCTTAAATCTCTAGACTATGATTCCACTGAATACCTTCTCGATACCCTAGGTTATAAGTTCACCGAATCATAAGGATATTATTATTATCAACAGGGAAGAACTTGTACTTTTATATACCACCTCCACGTTTGTAACTTAGGACATTATTAGCACCGATGAACAGCTACCTTCTGAGATACAGTATACACTAGTTCAGAAGGTACGGAACTCTAATGCAAGAATAACCTATAGTTATAACTTAATTACAACAGTTTTTATGTTAGCGGAAACACTTTAGCTTTAAGCATAATATAATGTAGTATAAGTTTCTCTCTCTCATATTGTAATAGGTTTATTTTCTGAAATAAAGAATTTGAATTTGAATTTGAATTTGAATTTGAATTTGAATTTGAATTTGAATTCGATGAGGGATCATTGGTGTGGCTTCATAACCCAGTACGAAGCAAAGGAAAATCGCCTAAGTTACAAGCCAGATGGGACGGGCCATATCGCATAATTACCAGGATGAACGACGTTACCTATCGAATCCAGAAGGGGTCGCGAGGTGCACCGAAGATAGTTCATGTGGACCGGTTGGCTCGTTACTATGGGTCCAACGATGTTCGAGACGAACACGTTTAAGAGGGAGGCCGTGTTACGAATTGAAAATAACGCCATCTATCAGTGAATGGGAGAACTACATGAGATTAGATGTATCGGTTGTTTAAGGCTGTTTCATCTATCCTCTAATAGATGGCGTTGGTGTAAATAGAACATTTACGCGACATCTAGAAACACGTTACACGTTTCCAGAAATTTCGTGAGTCGTCTCGAAAAGTCTAGTGATGTTATCCGGCCA